>PISX010016500.1:0-46089 GCA_004024625.1 Mellivora capensis
AAAAAAAAGATGTGATAGATGTTAATAATGGTTAACTTTGGATGATAAGTCTGTGGAGAGAGTTGTTATTTTTATTTGTATTTCTTCTATACTTTTCATTTCTTTCCAGTGGATAAGTACTATTTTATAACCAGAAGAAAAAGATAATTATTTTTTTTTTAAAAAGGGGGACACAAGAATAGTATTGGGGAAACCTTGCTGAAAGCTGTTCCTATGAGAATGACTTGAGGTTCAAATGGCCCAAGCTCCATGGTGTTAAGAAGTTTACTGCAGGGAAAGAATGCAGGCTTCAGAGCCGGAAAACAGGGTTTCCAAACCCAGGACTGTTACTTACCAGCTGTGTGACCTTGGGCAAATTACTTAACTTCTCTGAGCCTCAGATTCCTCGTCTGCAAAATGGGGATAATATCTACCTTGCAGGCTTGTTGGAAGCACAAATAAAGTATGAGGTAGAGTATATAGACAATGGCTGGCACTTATAAGACACTCAGAAGATGTTGATTTTTTTTCCACCTCCATCCCCCAGCCCCATCACCCACGCTTCAACATGACTCACGGATCCAAGATCGCAGTAAGAAGTACGAGTTATAAAGGAGCAGCTTAAAAAAAAATCAGACCTATTCTCAGTTATGATAATGGAGTGCTGTAGGACAGCAGGCAACATGGGAACGTTTGGAGTGTTTCGTCCAGTTCTGGGTGTGCTATTTTAAGAGGCACAGGAATAAACTGGAACATTTCTGGAGGAGGGAAGAGTGCATGAAAAAACTGGGTACATTACACCCCGAGGAAATAAACGAACAAACTTAGGCCAGAAAAGTATTAGAACGATTGACAGGTAGAGGCCTAAGACCCACTGTGTGGGCTCTAAGGGGAGGGAGCTACCAAAAAGAAGGTCTGACTCAGAGTGACCAAAGATTTTCTGAGAGCAAGAGGCAACCTTTGATGGGATGGCTGCCATGTGACATTGAGCTTCCCCACTGGTGTGACTGTGATCCCAGAAGCCAGGAGCCACCTCTCAGGAATGAAGAAGAGAGCCAAAAGGACAGTAGGTTGCCCTAGATTCATGGTGGCTTGACTTTGGGACATGAAAGGGCAGTCAAATGTTGAGAAATAAGAGGACCCATGATGTGTCGGCTTATAATCTTGCACGAGCAGGAGGATCCCCAGCCCTGAGGGCACGAGCCTCACTCCTAGGAACCCCTGGTTTAGCCACTCTCAGTTCAGAAGCAGATTTGGGCCAGTCTGTGACAGCACGAGGAGGCACAGGGTGACAGTATGGGCGTTCCGGCTGAATGCTCCGCACTGTCCTGTGGCTGGGTTGACTGCCTGCCAGGGAACCCTCAGGACACCAGCCAGCTGCACTTGTCCCTGAATTATGTGTGTAAGTTCTGATCCAGAAGGAGCCCTGCTCCCAGGAGGCCTGATGTGCCCTTAGTGTGCCTGCTCTCCACATCTGCAACAGGGACTCCCCCTAGGAGGGCTTGGGGGCCAGGAGCCTCACTGCTGTCTGTCCTGAATCACATTGCTCATCTCTCTGCTGTCTTTTCTGACCGGTCCACCTTCTCTCTACATCCTCTGGATCAGGGCTCAGCAGACATTTTTTGTAAAGGGACAAATAATATGCGTCTTAGACTTTGGGTGCCATTTGGGCTTTTGCAAATATTCAGCTTCACTCTTGTGGTGTAAATGGCCATAGCCATGTCTCAATAAAACTTTATTTACAAAAGCAGGTGGTGGGCTGGATTTGGCTCAAGGGCCACAGGATGCCAACCTCCACTCTAGGTAAGCAAACCCCATTTTATTTACCCAAGCAGCAGCCTGGTCCTTTCTGCCAATCTGCGTGCACTGTTGTGGGCTTTTGTTGGTGAATAGAGCGGCGCGTGCCAAGTAAGGAAATTGCAGAAAAGACAGCCAACGAGTGCTCATTTCCATCATCATTTGATCAGAAGAGAAAAGACATTTCAACAGTAAGAGACAGAATGACTCAGGTCTCTGAGTGAAGGACAAAGCTTGTGGACCAGCATCTAGGCACCAGTAAATAACATGGCTTGAAAACCTTTCTGATCTTAGGGATTTTTTTTTTTTTTACATTTTTAAAATTTTTTATGTGAGCTGAAGCCAAGGTAGTTCTCCTTTCCACTATTTTTAGCCAATAATTATTCTCAATTAAGTCCAAACTTTGCATTTACATTTGTTAAATTTCAGGTCCTTGGTTTTGGGATTTTACAGTTTCTGCCCTGGATGAATATCATGGTTAAGGCCTTGGGTTTTGTTCCCCAGCTGATGAGTCTAAAGCTGACAGTTTCTCTGAGGTGGTTTCAGTAAACATAGCAAAAACAAAGGCTCCCTGGGGTCCTTAATAATTCTTAAGAATGTAAAAGGTCCAAAGGCCAAAAGGTTTGAGAACCACTGGCCGAGGCCAATCCCGTGTCCCATCCCTCTGCCAGGGATGGTCCAAGGGTGGGCAGGCTCAAGTCACTTTGGGCCAATGAGATGGCAGGACAAGCTTGCTGGGGTTTGGGTGAAGAAGCTTTCTTGCTCTTGGGAAGGAGCCATAGGAAGTCAGGCTGTCCCTCCACCTGGACAAGCAGGCATGGGGGAATATGTGGCTGTCATCGCCAATGGCAGTCATCCCACATCGAGAGGTGGCAGCCTTCAGAGGAAGCCACCAGGATAACAGGAGGAGAAATGGCAAGAAGCCGGTCCTTTGGCAGCTTCTGAGTGCTGCCTTATGAAAGAGTTCTGAAGCCTGTTCTCTGCACCCCCAGTTACATGAGCCACATCTGTTTATTACCCAAGTTGGAAATTTCTGTTCCTCGCAGCCCAGAGCATCCTTTTGAACCTCTGTGCTGCCATCCATCATTAGAACATTCTCTCTTAATTTTATGGATTTTGCCAATGTGATCACATAAACTTCCTGTTCTTGTGCAAGTCAGTGATAGAAATGGTCATCTGCAGGGGTCAGGGCCCATCCACTCCTCTGAAACTTTCTGTTCCCACTGAGCAATCCTTGCTGGGTCTCGTTATGAAAGTACCCTGCTCTGACCAGACCTGAAGACCTCACGTGTGTACCCCAACTGGATGACAAACCCCAGGAGGGAAGAAACCTGAGTCTCCACCTTGGTCCCCCGCCCAGTCTTCCTTGTACAGAGCAGGACTAACTGGCTGGAGAAAGTCCTAGAAAAGAATTCAGAAGTGGGTATGGTCTGTCTCCCAACCTCATCCTTCCTCCCTTCCCTCTGCTGCTTCCCCCCCATGCTTTTCTCACATGCCAGCGAGGGACCAGCGAGCCTGTCAGGATTCCCACTGGGGAGTTTAGCCCATGGGGCTGCAAAAGCCCATCTCCCAGGGGACACGCACCATACCAGGGGGGCAGCAAGAGCTAGAGGAAGGACTCAGGTTCTTTTGGGTACTAACTAGGTTTGACTCCTGCCTCTGCTAGTCTCTGAGCGTGTTCCTTCACCTCTCTGAGCCTCAGTCTCCTCATCTGCAAAATGGAGAAAATAATGATCTTACAATGAATCCTTCTGAGGATTTAGTGTCATCATGTATCCAGGAACTGGCACATGGCAGGTGTTCAGTACAACAACAGACATTCATTGGGTACCTGGTTAAGTGCCAGGCATTGTGCTGGGGCCTGGGGATCTGGAAATTAATAAGACTCTGATCTGTCCCTGCGATATCTCTAAATCTAGACCCACGCCTGGCTCATAGTCAGTGCTTAATACATGTTTGTTAAGTGAGTTCATGGCTTTGAAGAGCTCACATTTTAGTGAGAGAGATGGATGCCCATGGCACATGATGACGATTTCGTTCAACGTAGAAGGTAACATTTTGGAAACCAACACAGCATGTCAAGAGAGCCCGTCTTGGGAGTGGGGAGGTGAGAAGAAAGGGCTTTCTGGAGTCAGTGGGCTGGAGCAGAGTCTTGAAGGACATTTACGAATCAGGCTGGGAAAGTCAGGATGCAAAGCTCTGATACTAATGGCCACTTTAGCGGAGGCTTCTGGAGGCACCCGGAGAAGCTCAGCGCACTGCTCAGTGTCCTCTCTTTAACCAATCCTGCCCAGCAGCATGCAGCTCGTTCCTTCCCCTCAAAGCCTGAGAAGCCCTGAGAGCCAACATTTATTGAGCACTTCTTCTGGCCGGGCACCCTTCTCAGCACTTTCCTGGATTACCTTGTTTGGTTCCCTCCCTTGGCACAAGTCTGTGAGGTCAGAACCACAGTCAGCCCATTTCTCTGATGGAAAAACTGAGGCACAGAGAAGTTAAGTCCTCCCAACCCCCGCCAAGGTCACAGTCAGGGTTCAGACTCAGCAGCCTGACTCCTGGCATTTAACCAGCGGGTTGCTTTTCTTTCAATTTCATGACTAAATCACCCCCAGTCTCGCGGCGGTGCAGGCGCAGTGAGAACTGCCCTGTGCCACCACGAGACCGGGTCTTCATTAACCATCTCTGGGTTGTCTCGCCAGGGCACCGAGGCAGGCCCAGGGAGCCCCGGATGATGAGTGGGGTGGGGTGGGTAACAAGAGCAGCTCCCGGTCCCCTGATCTTGACCCAGGGCTGGCTCCACTTGCAGATAGGCTTACCCGCTTCTCGTTGGATGAGTCGTTCACATTAACCCCACAGGCCAGGTCAGGCCTGGGGAAGGTTTCCGACCAGCCGTCCTGTGTGCAATTTCGAAACATGGAACCTGTGGGAGCCAAGCATTGGGAACATTGGGAACAAGGGACAGATGGCCTGGGGTCCCAGGTACCCTCAGCCACACCTTAGGGGCGGCCTGGCATTTCCCCATCGCTCAGTCCTGGCTGCCTTTCTCTGAACCACACAGTCCACTCCCAATCGGCTCAGCTGATCCTTGAAGACTATGTAAGGGTCAGTAAGAAGAGGCAGGAAAGGGATGCCTTGGTGGCTTGGTCGGTTAAGCCTCTGCCTTCAGCTTAGGTCATGATCTCAGGGTCCTGGGATCAAGCTCTGCATCAGGCTCCCCATCCAGCAGAGAGTCTGCTTCTCCCTTTCCCTCTGTGATCTCTCTTTTGCTTTCTCTCAAATAAATAAATAAAAATCTTAAAAAAAAAATAAGAGTGGTGGAAAAAGAAAGTAGGGAGATAGCCCTAGAAAGTGCAAAGGTGCGGACGTGTGTGCACAGGTGAGGGAGAGACAGACCTGCGGACCCCCGAGGCCTCGATTTATAAACCAGCCCAGCTCTGAACAAATACCCTGTTAGCCTCCAAGCACTACTTGCCCTCCCCCCGGGGTCCCATAGCCTCGCCCACCCCCATGTCCCTCCGTGCCAGACACAGGGCTCCACATACAATGGGGAGGGCAGGACATATGCCACAGTACCCTCCGGTCCCAGCAGCTCTCCTCCACTGGACTCTGTGTCCCCGCCCCTGCAGAGCTTCCCCTTACCTTTCCCCAGCACAGCTGGCTGCCCCCAGGCCCAGCCCCCATCCAGGGGTCTCTCAGGCCCTGGGACACTACAGCTTTACCCTGGGCCTGTCCACTCCTCCCCTCTCATCCTTACCCACCCTTCCCGGGCTGGGCTCCGATCTCAGATCAAGTTCCCTCAGTGCTCCAGGGGGGACTTCCTCTGCCCATCCTCCTCTCCCACCGGCCGAGGGGCCACTTCTGGCTTTTTCTGGGTTTTCCCAAAGCAGGGGCTGCTCCCTGATCTCTTGGGTGTTCACAGGAGATGAATATAAACCTTCCCTCAGGTAGGACACCAGTACTCTCAAAAGGGATTACAGTGTCCCATAAAACGCAAGGGTCCAAGTGTCGTGCTCAAGGACAGCAGTCCCAAGCGACTTTGGTTATACATCCCCAACCAAAAAAAAAAAAAAAAAATCCCGCCGATCTCATTCTCTAAGGATTATGTACCTGCTCAGTTATAAAATTCGTGCTCTACTGTAATGATACGTGGTGATTATACTATGTGCCAGACACCATTCTAAGCCTGTGACAGGCAGCAACTCCTTTAACCCTAACAAGACTATGAACCAGGCAGTTACTTTTATAGTAAAACATATTATAACATGTAAATAGTGCAGCCATCTTACAGTTGGGGAAACTGAGGCATGCCGTGGTTAGATAATCTGCCCAAGACCACAGCACAGGAAATGGAGGAAGTGGGATTTGCACCTGGGGTCTTGGACCCTCACTCTCCGCTGCACACTCTGTACTGATCCCCTTTCTTCCTCCTGCTTATCCCCATCCCAGGTCGTGCCACCGTTTAATGGGCGGGTTCTCCGGAGAAACTGACATGGTTGGCAAGGACCTGGTCATGCCCTTCGGGAAATGTCCTCATGCTCTGGGTGCTGCTCTCGCACCAAGGACGTTTTATTTCAAATCTCACTTCACACCCTGCTCTCCAGCACCTGAAAACCACCCACGGAGCTGACTACCAGCACTGAGGTAGACCTTCCAGGGGCTGGAAAGGAAGGAAGGCGTTCTCAGTCCTCCAGCCACACCTCTGCACTTCCCTGCCTTGTAAATCACAGGATCACTTTGATCCTCCCACAGAGCTCGCTGCCCTTCTCCTCCACCTTGCCGCCCCACCGGGCCAAGTCCTGAGTCCCTTACACAGTGGTGGCTGGCTTCCTGGCCCCGCCTAGTCCCTGATGAGCTCCCGAGGGCTCCGGGTGCCCTCCCAGAGCCCTTGTTCATCTGTCTGCTAGCTGGAGGGCTAGAATTGCAGCACAGTGGAGATGAGCCCACCGTAAACTCTCCTCTAAGGGAATAGGTAAATTCTCCAGGGAGGAGCTTTTAGAGCAGGAGCTTGAAGACTGACTGGGGAAGAGGAGCTGCCCGCCAAGAAGTCTCAGGAAGTCACCAGGAGGAGGCGCCCTCCATGGCCTGATGGGCCCAGCTGCATCCGCTGCTCTGGCTGCTGTGGGTGTGGCAGGCGTGCAGGGGGCTGGTCACACCCCTGGAGACAAGAACTCTGACACTCCCTCTGCTCCAATTCGTACCCTCTCCAGGGGCCTCAGCCACCCCGCTTTGGCCTTGCGTGCTCCTTTCTGACAGGCCTCGGGTCTGGACCACTGGTTCACAGGGTTCAGGGTCATATGGGTTCCACTGTACTCAAGAATGATGGCTGGCATTTCTAGAACTAGGCACTATGCTCATTTCCAGATTTTGATCTAATCCTCCCAGCACTCAGGGAGGGAGGCACAGCTGGCTTATTTTCCAGACAAGAAAACCAAGGCCCAGAATTAGGCAACAGAGTCCAGCCAGGACGTGACTCTTCCCTGTGCCTCCCTCCCACCTGGCCCTGGCCCCTGGGGGCAGCTTCTAGCACCAGGAGACCTTGGCTTTCTGACTTTCCGGATCTGGGTCTGCCTGGCCCCCAAAGGCCCCTGAGACCTGGAGTACAGGTTTCCAAGTAGCCAGATCTGAGTGTGATCTCTCACCCTTGGTCACCTGGGTGTGAGCTTCGATGCCTCACTTCTCTGTGCCCAGTGACAATAGTCACCCACACTGCAGGACTGAGCAGGGAACCCGATAGCACCAGTAAGTGCCCAAGCTGGTGCCCGGCCCAGCGAGCCCCCCACAATGTGTCTCCCTCCTCCTTCCAGACTTTCCAAAATAGACCTCAGTGGTGGGGCTTGGGGGCATGGAATTTAGGGGGCGGGGTGCAAGACTTCTACAGTTCAGTCAGGGAGCTATCGTGTCAGACGGGAAAGCAGGGGGGTCCAATTTCAGCTTGGTTAGATGGGAAATTGAATTAAGAGAACGCAAACTCCCCAGAGCCCAGAACCGGTTATCCGTGTGTCCCTAGAGGCTGGCCTGGGCTAGGCTGACCCAGTGGGATTCTCCAGACAGATGCTGCATGTGACCCACGCCGGGCACCCGGTGTGGCTAACGAGGCAGTGCCCTTTGCTGACCAGGCTCTTGGCAGAACTGCAGAGGAGACAAGGGTCGGGCTCTCTCTGGAGTCCCTTCAACCCCACCCACTTGCCCTGGGCTTCATTCCTAATAGGACAGGGGCCCTTCCTTACCCAGGTTCAGGGCAGTGTACACTTCAAGGGCCCCTGAAGGTACAATCAATATTTTGTGCATATACATCTGTACATCTGAAGATTTTGCCCAGTTCTCAAAAGGCTCCAGGACCCTAATCAGGTTAGGGACCTCCACTGTGTTAAGGCTCCAATCCCAAGATAGAAGAAGGCCTGACCCTGCCTGGGAAGTGTGTTTTCTAACAAGGGACTCTGGAAGACCAGTGCCCCGTAAAGAATCAAAGGAATGCATCCTGGAAGGAACATTCTAGACCTTGGCACACACAGAAAAGTATCTGGGGGCAGATTCCAGCTTGCAGTTTTGGGAGTCACTTAGACAACCATTCTGTCTGGGCCCCGTAGTGGGCACCCTGGAAAATCATTAATTTATTATTATTATTTTCTTCTCTCAAAAGGAAGGGTCCGTCCAAAACACCAGACTGTCCTCACAGGGCGCTCCTCCCTGGGTTGGGTTGGGGAGCCCCGGGGTCCTGTGGGACACCACTGAGGGGAGCCCTCCTTTCGGAGAGGAGACCAGGGGTCTGGGATCTATGGGGAAGGAAGGTGGTGGTAGGAAGATGATTCTTGGTGACTGAGGCCAGACTGGTCCTGACCCGTGCTGCTGGGCTGGCTGGTGCCCTGGGCCGGGGGCTGGGTATGAACAAAGTGGCCTGGGAGGGGTTGGGGGGCGGGGCCACTGCCCTTCAGTAAGTTCAGAACCCTCAGCAGGCGGGGTCTCCCTGTGGACTGGCAGACAGGAGGCTCCTGAAGCTCCACAGCGACACCGTGTGGCAGGAAGAAGAAACTGCAGCAGTGGTAGGCGGACCACCCCAACTTCCTTCCCCACAGCAGGAAGAAATGGGACGGCACCCCTGGGTGAACACTGTGGGTCTGGAGCAGTTAAAGGGTTGGGGGTCCTCAAAAGGGAGTCAGTGGGCTACTAGTTAATGAGGCAGGTAGGCGTTCTAGCAGTTGATTGGGGAGGATTTGGCTAGGAGCAAGGCTCTGGCTGGCTCCTCTGAAGAAAGGTAGGAGGGACATTGATGGGGGATGCAGAGGCACTTCGGCTCTGGGAGGGCTGTGAAGGGAAGACTGGGAAAAGAGGAGAGCTTCAAGTCCCTCCAACTGGAGAACTCGGTCAGCAAGGGAGGAACACTGGACAGGGAGTCCAGGATCTGGTCCTGTCCTCGAACCTGACCAACATGTTGCCTTGGGTCAGTCATGTGCGGATTAATCTCATGTGTTGGGAGCTCCATGGACCGCAGACATCGACATGGAAGGGTCATGGTGGGAGAAAAAGACTGTTGGTAAGTTTGCTGGCACCTGTGTGCAGGTGGGGAGGGGGAAGGCAAGAAGGGAGAAGAGAGGAAGAGAAAGGACGAAGGAAGATATTTAAAATTCATTTCCAAGCACAGCCCTATAGACTGGTCCTGTTTATGCTCCCCATTTTACAGATGAGAAAATCAAGGCTGAGAATGGGTAACTTGGGCTCTCTGGCCTTGGAAACTGACACCTGGCTGGACCACACTTTCCCTCGTCCCTTGAAGGTCGGTGTCGCCAGGACTGAGTTCTGGCAGAGGTAATGCGGGCAGAAGCAGGCTCATTCAGGC
Organism: Mellivora capensis; assembly: GCA_004024625.1. NCBI lineage: Eukaryota > Metazoa > Chordata > Mammalia > Carnivora > Mustelidae > Mellivora > Mellivora capensis. Next base: position 9,608 of record PISX010016500.1, read on the forward strand.
CTGGGGCTAATCAAGAGCAGCCGGTTTGCATGTTAGGTGGGCAGACATTGTACATATGTATGAAGGCTTTCAAATTTGGGACCTCTGTCTGTTTCAGCAAGCGGGCATTATCCAAGCAGTAAGTGGAGAATGGGGACTCAGACCTGTCTCCCTGGTGCATCTATGAGACTGAGCGGGACAGGGAGCTACCTCAGTGTGCTCCCCAGATTGAGTGTGTGTGTGCACACGCGTGTGCACATGTGTACTAGAGAATTACGGAGCGAGCAATTTACACTCCTCTCCCACATTGCATGGTTTTGATTTCCTCGCTGGTCACCCATCCTTTCCTTACCTGGCTTTGAGATGCTTGTGGGTTTTAGTGTGAAGACCTCTTTTCTGGTTTCATTAGCCAGCATTTCCTGCCCCACATAGATGGGGGGAGGGAGTGTCAGGCTTTAGACTTTAAATGACCTCATGGAGGATGGGGGCCAAAGGCCGTGAAATTATCCTGCCTCCACCCAGCATCACCCCCCACCACAAGGCTGCAGTCCCACCTTGACTGAGGCATCGAGGACAGGGTACTGGTTTTGAAGTTGGAGAAATCTGGGTTTGAATCTTAGTTTCTCCATCTTCTAGCTGGGAAGCTTAGGCAATGTGCTAAGGTTGACTCCTCTTAACTCCCTGTTACTGTCGCTCCTTCCGGGGTCAAGAGGAGGAGACGAGGTCTGTCCCTGGCAGGGGACTTGTGCTGGTTCAGTGAGCCCGTGTATATAAAAATAACTGGCAGGTGGTGGGGTGTGAGCCCAGGTTAGTCTCCGAACCTCCCCTGTCGGAGACAGTCTCCCTCCCTCCCTGCCTCAGATTAAGAAAATCCTTGTAAACTGCAGTTTTCCTCAGGCAAGAGTTCACCCAGGAGGTGAGGGGCTTTCAGAGAGGGCACAGTCTATCACCTGGGACTGGCAGAATGGACACATAGAAAGGAAGTGTTCTGGAAAGCTAGGCTGTGCCATGGTGGCACCCAGACGTGGGGGCTGGAGCAAGGGGTCTGGTTGCTAAGGGAGCAGAAACATAGAAGGAAGTAGGGGAGCCCAAATGGTGATATGGGTTTGAGAGAAGCAAGCCCAGTCTCCTCTATCACTTCCTAGCACATTGCCTCCTGGCCCCCTTCCTTGGGACCCTTTGAATCAAGCCCATCCCACACCCCCAAGCCAGGCCTTCAGTCCTCAAGAAGGGCCACCTCTCACTACTTCGTTCACCGCTTGTCCCCAAAGGTTCTTGGCCTCCAGGCCAAGGCCCCAGCCAGAGGGTCACCCACTGCCTCGCAGCCAAGACCCCTGGGCTGAGCGGTTACCGTTTCTGCCGGTGAGCATCCGGAGGAACTGGGGGCATCCCACTTCCACGATCTGTCCCAATGCAGAGGACGGCCAGCAGCTCATGTTGTCCCACAGCCCCTCACAACCTGCCAAGAGGAGCAGCAGTGTTAGACAGGGAGCCAGCATGGGCAAAGGGCCTTCCCCACCACCTGTCTCCATCCCCAGCACTCTAGCCTCCTAGCCTTTCCCATTAGGGACTGACTCTTTGAGATCAGGAACCAGTGGAGTCCCAATGTGCCCTTTTATCTTTGGCATCTACACAGTAATCACCCATGTTGAAGGCATGAAGGAAGGAGAGAACACCCGTTATCTCGTATAAGCCTCACCACTCACCAGAGCAGCTCTGGATTTCTCTAGAACAGAAGACAGAACACCTCTTGGCCTCAGGTTGCATTAGACTCGACAGCAGGGCTCTGGCCTGGCCTCACAGGGTAACCATCTAGGGAGCTTTATTTTATTTTATTTTTTTAAGATTTATTTATTTGACACACACACACAGAGAATACAAGCAGGGGGGAGCAGCAGGGAGAGGGAGAAGCAGGCTCCCCCGCTGAGCAGATAGCCCTACCTGAAGCTCGATCCCAGACCCTGGGATCATGACCCGAGCTGAAGGCATTTGTTTAACTGACTGAGCTGCCACCCAGGCATCAGAACATATAGAACTGGGCCCTGCACCCAGGGATCCTGATTTAACTGGTGTTGGGGGGCGGGGGCTGGGCCGTTCCCCATACGCATTCCTTGGAAACAGGCTTTGGTTAGACCACTGACCTCTGGATTCCTTGTTGAGGTTCTGGCCTTCCAGTCCTCTGCCTGCCAGCTGGGGTTTGGTGCTAGTGGGAGTCCGTCACCCTGTGCTCTCATCTAACCCACCGCAATGCTCCACGGCACCTGGTCCTGTCCTTGTTTTGTGAATGAAGTGGTAACACAGAGAAGAGAAGCTTTACCTGGAGTCACACAGTGGGGAAATGCAGGGGCTGGAAAGTGGCTGTCCAGCTACCCTGCTCTGTGCCACCTCCCAGGCTTCAGCCACCTGCCTTATCTCTTTGGGGCACCAACCCCAGCTTCCAAGAGCCTTCCTCATGGAGCCAGGCTAGGGGAACTGGAGAGGGGCCAGGAGCTGGCGGGGATCCAGGGGATGGGGCTGGTCCAGGAGGGCAAGAGGGAGGATGCAGAGAGAGGGGCTGAAGGTAGGCTGGGGCTCTCCTCTTGCAAGGGGCCGGCCCCCAGAGGGATGGGGGGAGAGAGAGGAAGTGTGAGGTCAGGATGCGGGGCTCTGGAGGCAGGGCAGCCCCTGAGTGACAGATAGACTGTGGCCCCCAGGGCTAGGTTGCTGGTATGGAATGGGAGAGAGCTTGAACACAGAGGCAGGGCTTGGACGGGGCTCCCCCAGGACAGTGGAAGCATCTTGGGACTGAGAACCAGGGTCTGTGTCCCTTGAGGAACGTGGGAGATGAGCAGCCCCTAGGATGTCACTGCACCTTCACCCCGACTCTCCCAGTGAGCCTGAAAGAGGAGGAGCTGGACCTCTCTGTCTGAGTGCCCCAGAGCACCCAGGCAGGGTTCTGCCACCATCCAGGCAACCAGTCGTCCACATTCCAGCCATGGACGCTGCTCCCCAGACCTAAGCAAGGGCTGCCCGAGCTTGCAGGGTCCCCGTGACTCTGGCCTCCCCAGATGCTCCTGGGATGGCAACACCAGCCTACTGTGACCCACTGTGTCTGTCTATTTGACTTATTCTAGCCCCTGGGGCCTGGAGGGTGAGGCTGTCCTTGCTCCTTCTGCAGAAGTCTCCACATGACAGCAGGCTGCCTCATTTATGAGGAGCCACATGTCTTGTATGAGAAGCAGTTCGAAGGATTCAGGGGCCTCTTTCGTCACTTTGGGAGCAATGAATTCAGGGTCAGCCCCACCAGGTCAGTCAGGGAATGAGGGTCCACGGCTCCTGCCCGTGAGGCTAGATAGCCCCCGTCCAGCTGGCCAGACAAATGGCAGGCTTCCTGACCGGGTCATTTGAGGCTGGGCCCATAGGGACACTGCCTTGGTGCTGACAGGTGGCAGAAGAGGGGCTGGTGGCAAGGGGGAGAAGGCTGTCCTCAAGGTGAGTGGGGTCCCCTGACAGCGGGTTCACTGTCACGCCCTCCGTATCAGCCCTACAGAGAGAAAAGGCTGGAGGAGCACGGACACTGTGGAGCCTGCAGGGGTGGGGTAAAGTCACTGCCCCACGGCAGAGGTGATGGAGATGAGGAACCCATGCTCCAAGAGGCCAAGGGACATAGGTGCAGGGGGACAGAGCTGATACTGGTGGCGCTGGTATCCCACCCTCCGGGCTGACCCTTGGTGGCAGCAGACCTGGTGCTTCTGCCTCCACGTGACATTGCTCGTGTCCTGAACACAGTGGCATGCTGTGATAGGGGCGACGTTCTCTCCCAGCCTCGGCGCTGGGAACAGACCTAGAGCTCCCAGTGCGAGGAGCCCATCCCCAGTGGCGTGCTCTTCTAGCTGGTACATGGTTGAATACTTTTCATTTTAATAGTTACACTTTTTAAGAAAAGATTTTATTTATTTATTTGACACAGAGACGGCGAGAGAGGAAACACAAGCAGAGGGAGAGAGAGAGGGAGAAGCAGGCTTCCTGCTGAGCAAGGAGCCCGATGCAGGGCTTGATCCCAGGACCCTGGGATCATGACCTGAGCCAAAGGTAGACGCTTAACCAACTGAGCCAACCAGGCACCTGGACAGTTGCACATTTGTTTAAAAAAAAAAAGAGAGAATTTAATATGTATTAAGCAGTTATAAGACGAGCATATCACATCTGCAATTTTATAGCTATTAATATTATAAATTATAATAATATTATTATAAAATAATATATTATATTACATATTACATATTATATATTATATATATTATTATAAGAGGAGACTAAGTTAAGAACTAGTCAGTTGAAGAAGTTGGTTAAGCTCCTGACTTCTGATATCGGCTCAGGTCATGATCTCAGGGTCTGGAAATCAAGCCCCATGTTGGGCTTTGCACTTAGCCCGGAGTTGGTTTGAGATTCTCCCTCTCCCTCTGTCCCTCCCCACTGCTCATATTCTCTTTCTCGTTATTTGAAAAAAAAAATTAATTTTAAAAAAGTGGGGAGAGAACCCTCGTACGCTGTTGGGGGAACGCAAACTGGGGCAGCCGCCATGGAAAATAGCACGGAGGCTCCTCAAAAAATACAAACAGAACTACAATGTGATCCAGCCATCCTGCTTCCCCAAGCAATGAAATCAGGACCTCAAAGAGATCTCTGCACTCCCATGTCCATAGCAGCATCGTTCTCAGTCGCCAAGGTATGCAAACAGCCCACGTGTCCACCGAACAATGATGGGTAAGGAGGATCCCAGTGCAATATTCCTCAGCCTTAAAGAACAAAATCCTGCCCCCTGGGACAACACGGATAAACGTGGAGGACACCACTAAATGAGCCAAGCCAGACACAGAAAGATAAATGCCGCGTGATCTCGCTCCCCTGTGGGATGTGAAAGATTCAAGCTCATCAGAGCAGAAAGTAGAATGGTCACCAGGAGGCTGGGGTTGGGGGGAGACGGGGAGATGTTGGCTAGAGGTTGCGGTTAGGAAGGATGAATGAGCCTAAGATGTAATGCACGACATGATGAAAAGCAAAGTCAATTGATTTAAAGAGAAAACATTCAGGCAGGCAGTACAGGTGGTGTGCTGGGCTGGAGGGACCGTGGCCAGGGCAGCCGGCTGGTACTGCGTGGTTCCTAGCTGCTCGCAGGGACCTGCTTTGCACTGTCTAGGGTGTGAGTAGAGGACCTCAGCTCCCACTTCCCACCAGGCTCCTGCTCTGAGTAGGGGGAAGGCCAGCACAGGTGGGGCAGGGATGGGAGGCGGGGAGGGCGGCCTGGCACTAGCCCTTCTGGGGCTCCTCTGGGGGCTCAGAACTTGGGTTGCTGTGGGCTCCTGGTGGGTTTAGATCTTGAGATCAGGCAGATGGCTGCCTGAACTGGGGGTGAGGAGGTGTCCAATGAGATAAGGAGTAGAGGAGCTTTGTAAATGGGGCTCCTGTTCACTGAGCCAGTAGGGAGGGCTCACTGCCTTCCAGCAGGGCTGGAATGCCTACAAATGAGCTGCAGTGTGGGCAAGCAGGGCTCAGAGCAGCATGAGGGGCAGCTCTCCACCATCGCTGATGGACACTGGCTGGCTGGAGGGCGGGGATGGAAGGCCGGGGATGTTCTGAGTGGAGACACAAGACAATGTTGGCCCACAAATGCCATCTGGGGGAGCAGGGGGTGACTTCCAAGTGCCTGTGGGCCACAGAGGACAGCACTGGAGCCTGAGTTGAAGCAGTGTCGTGGTGGAGATAGAGTGAGTTTTGGACACAAATCTCCCTTGAGCATGCCCCTTACCTCTATGGGCCTCAGTGTCCTCATCTGTAAAACGGTCATAGTAACATCCCCCAGGATTTTGGTGTGGATTAAATGATTTGTGTGTGCAGAAGAATATTTTCTGATCTATTAATCTCCATCCCCCTCCCTTTTTTTTGTCCTTCCTCCTCAGCCTGTTGACGTACATTCTCAGAAGTGGGCAGAAAAACTTAGAATCTTCCTGGCTTGGGTTTCCAAAGGCTGGGGGGTGGTGTGTGAATTGGTGGGGGGTGGGGTGGGGCAAGAATTCTGGTGTAAACAAAATGCTTGGGAGAAAAAATAAAAGGAGCAAGACTTCCCTTGGACTGGGGAGATAAGGAGGGCATGCAATGAGCAGGACCTACAAGGTTCCAGAAAAAGACTTGAGTACCTTGCTGCCCGGCCAGCCCTGGATGGTGGGGTAGCCCAGAGGAGAAATGGCTGTAGGAACCTGTCTGGACCAGCAGGACCACAGACAGCCTCGCAGAGCCCACGCCTCCCAGAGGAGCACGAAAGTCTGTTGGCCAGCGCCCTGTGGAGCCAAGCTCAAGACCACTTGGGCTCCCCCAGTTACCGCGGTGCCATGTGAATCTCTGGTAGTCCAGCCAAGTTGTGGGGAAGATCCAGAAAATACCAAGGCTTAGGTTTTCCCCTGTCCTAGGAGAGTGGAGTCAGAACGAAAGGTCCAGAAAACGGAGAAAGTTGTTTTTGCCCACTGGAGTTGATGGACAAAGATTGGTCTCCTTTATACTTGTGAAGCCCCTGGCACTGGGCCAGGCCCCAAGCAAAGGCTCAGTGACCTCTGCTCCCTCTGTCCCATAGTCCCCCTTTAGTTCCAGGAAGTCCCACCCTGCTTTAGTAACAGGAACCCATAAATACCCCTGCCTTAACTAACGTTGGGGTCCAAGTCCTTACTCCACTGTGTCAGGTATACTTGGGCCCAAGTAAGCTTGTGGAATAAATCCTTGTGTGATTGCATCGGTGTTGGCTCCTTGGTGGTCTCTCAGACGCAAAAACTTGGGCACAACACCTGGGATCATGATCTGAGCCGAAGGCAGACGCTTAAACAACTGAGCATTGTCAATTAATCTTTAATTAATGTAAGAGGTGGCATGAAATGAAGAGCTTCAGGCCAGGTGAAGATTTTTCTTGGCCTCCCCACCAGGGTCTTGGGATCGAGCCCCGCATCGGGCTCCCTGCTCAGCAGGAAGCTTGTCTCCCCCTGCTTATGTTACCTCTCTCACTGTCAAATAGATAAATGAAATCTTTAAAAAAAAAAGATTAATTGACATCAACAGTCTTTTTTTTTTTTTTTCTGATTTCTAATTCTTAAATCCCTTATTGGGAGGGTGAGAATATCAGTCACTCACAACTCAGTCTGAGTTGCAAACTACAAAATCCTTAGGATTTAGAGTCAAAAGATGGGGGCTGAGAGTACTGTTTCAGCTCTGGGAGATCCTGAGTCTCTCGGAGCCTCTATTTTCCTCATCTGTGAAATGGATTTAATAATGGTACTTACTATACAAGTTGGAAACCAAAAAAAAAAAAAAAGCCTGAAAAGTTACACAAACCTAAGTTACTTGTTTCTGAAAAATTAGCCAAGATCCCTTGTGCCCAGGAAAGAAGCTGGGGGGGGTGGTGAGCTGTGGGCAAGGTGGGTGTGTCAGGCGCTGGGGGTGGAGCCAGAGGGAATCCAAAAAAGGAGGAGCTGGGAATGTTTGCTAGAAAACATTGCATGACAGGGAGCCTGATGCAGGGCTCCATCCCAGGACCCTGTCCAATAAATAAAATCTTAAAAAAAAAAATTAAAACAAATTTTAGAAAGCATTATGTGAAAAGCCAGCATGTCTGAAATACTGGTACAGGCTACAACGTAAATGAACCTCAGAAACCTGCCCGGTGGAAGAGGGCAGATACAGAAGGTTACCTACTGTAAGATTCTGCTTAGAAATCCAGGGTCAGCGAACCCAGAGAGACAGAAAGCAGAACCGTGTTTGCCAGGGGCAGGGGAGGGGGGCAAGGAGGAGTGATTACCTACTGGGTTTGGGGTTTTCTTTTGGGGTGATGAAAATGTTTTGGGACTGGAGGGGTGCTGGTTGCACAGGGCTGTGAATGTCCAGAATGACACTGAATTGTTCTCTCTACAATGGTCAAGTTACTATGTGAATATCATCTCATTAACCCCTTCCCCCTTTCTCCCCAGCCCTCCTGCCAAAAAAATCAGCCTGTTCCCTGCTGCCCATGTTCTTCAGGACTGGGCAACCAGCTAGCAGAGTCAAGAAGAGAAAGGGCGTGGCATGTCCCCACGTGGAATGCAAGGATACTACGGCCCAGAGACGATTAGTGTCTTACTCGAGGTCACACAGTCCCTGAGAGACAGAGGAATGCACATGTCTTTGTGATTGCGGAGCCCACACCTTTCCTGACACGGACTCTCTGGAACATTCTTCCCTACGGAGAGCCAAAGCCCTTCCACCAGGCAGCTCTGGGTGGTGGGGGGGGGGGGATATCAGCCTCTGTAAACAGAGCAATAAATAGCCCAGTAGAGCAGTCCACACAGCTATTAGGGTGACCCTGAAACATTCCCACAAAATGCTGGGAAGGCCTTGGCCACCTAACCCGGAATAGCTGAAGAGTTAATTTTTTATTTGTGATAAGTGTGCTGGGCTCGGTGACAGCTCCGAGAGTGGCATTTCCTGTGACTCGTCTAGGGATCAAATATTAACCTCCTCCCCTGGGGACGACGGGACAGATTAACCATTAACCCCTCGCTCCTAGCCAAGAGTCCCACTGGCCCCTCCTGCTTTAGGCGCCAGAATAGATCCTTGTTAGGGCCGGAGGTCCTGCGGGCCCCGTAGGCCTGGGTGGTCTAGGGACCTGGGCAGTCTCTCAAGACTGCCAGCCTGCAGGCAGCCTAACCCCAGCCCTCGGCCGGCCTGGTTCTGATGTGAACAACCGCTCCAACAGCTTGCCCCTTTGCTGTTTCTCTTCTCCCTCCATCTCGGAGGGAGTTGTCCCCCCACCTGGGCCACACATTCATTTCAAACTCCGGGATGGATGTTCTGCTCTGTGTTTTCAAGCGCTCCGCAGAGCGCGCCTGAAGACTTTTCCAGCCAGTTGGGTACTCGGACATCTGCCTCTAGGGCTTTTAGATTAGGCTTTCAAAGCAACAGATGCCCTTTTCTAAATGAAAATGTGGAAGGCCAACGTGTCAAACAGATCCAAGAGGCTGAGCCCTGTGTGGTGGCCGGAGGGGGAGAAATAGGGAGGGTGTGGGAGGAGCCTGGCCTCCTTCTCACTCACCTGCCCAGGCCTTGCCAAACATTGTTAAATACTCCAAACCCAGCATAGCCCTCTTCCCATATTAACTCCCAAGCCCTCTCCAGAAGATGGGGTGGGCTCAGAGCCTTCCCTACGGCTTCCCATGGGGGTTAGAGGCAGAACCAGGAAGAGAGTCCCTCATGAGCTTTCTCAGACCTGGGTGCACAATCAGGACCACGTGGGAGCCTTAAGGAAAAAGGATGACCAACCCCAGCTCCAGATCAGTCAGCCAGAACCTGGGCCTGGGTACTCACAACCACCCCAAGCCCTGCGAAGGGGAGGTCTGCATCCATAGGGCGCCTGGCTAGCAGTTCACAGATACAGGAGTCTCCCGGGGCATGGCTGAGCATGCAGGTGGACAGAGGGCCCAAGCAGAGCCTACCCTTCCGTGGCAGAGGTCAGGTGCACCAGAGCTGTGGGTATTAAGGAAATCATTCCTAGAAGAGCCTAAAAAGCAGAATGCTTGGCAGAGTGAGGAAGAAGGAATGGTGTTGTAGCAGAGGGATCAGCAGGTGCAAAGGCCTGGAGGCACAGAGAAACTGACATCTTCAGGAAACTATAAACAGTGTGGTTGAGCCAAAGGGAAATGTTTGAGATAAAGGCATGGATGAGGGCCAAGCCAGGCACTGGACTTCATCCTGGAACCACTGAAGAGCACGGGGACATTTCAAACACATCACATGCTCATTCTTCTAAAATAAGCATCCCTTGCTTTTTAGTAAGAGCTGAAGTTTTCAGGACTGAATGAAAGACCCATGGCCTGTCACTGGAATTTCAGGCATTCCTTGGGGGACATGCAGGCAGAGGCCAGCTGCCAGCTCTACAGCACCAAAGTCTGGCCTTGTGGGTACCTCGTTCTCTCTGGTTCCAGACAGCGTATCTGGGGTAGCAGGAGGGCTCAGGGAAGCAGGAGGCTCAGGCTCAATGGCGCCCCCCAGTGAGCACCGCAAGACCACAATCTGCCTTCAGCAGCTTTAAAGCCAGCAGAGAGGAAGGAAACGCTTGACTGTGGGAGAAGGTTATCTGGTCCCTGCCCCTAGTGCAACAGATCAGCGAATGAGTTAAAGCACGTTGCAACATCCGACTGTTTGTCCCCACTGCCCAGCACTCCTCGATTTTCCTCCTGCCTTTGGCTGCTCCTGACAATGTGTGCTGGGGACCTTGAGGCCGGCGCCTGGCCACCTCTTCTCCCCTCTCACCCCCTCACCTTGTGTGACCTGGACCCCTCTGTCACCTGTACAGAAGGGTTCCCCAGCCCTGAGCTCTCCTCTGAAGTCGCAACTCTGCATGGCTGACATTCACCTCCTGATCTTTGTCTCTCCTCCCCCCAGAATACCTGGCCTTCCTTGGCCCCATCTTCCTGATGCGCAGGTGGGACACTCAGGGGTCATCCGGGACACGCCCCCTCACACCCTGCTGCCAAGGCTGGTCATCATCAGGTCTTGCCTGGGTTACCATCCAGACCTGTCTTTCATGTGTCCACTCCTCTCCACCTCCACTTACCCTCAGGAGCAGACCTTGCTTGTATCTCCTTGGTCTTTATCTTTTCTGCACACCCCACAACCTCCTTTGCAAATTGTGAGCCCCTGAATCCTGTTGTCTGAAGGCTTTCTCCAGCCACTGGAGCCCACTTTCCCCCCAAGGACAGCAGACTGGAGGGCAGGGGAATCAATGCTCCCCCCCCCTCCCCCAGAAGCAGCCCAGGTTCTGACTGATGGGGAATTGGTGGGTAAATATCCCAGCTCCTCTGTCCTCCCGTCCCCCAGGCATGTGTCCTGTGCTGGCTCCTAATGTGGTCCCACGGGACTACGAGCAATAATGCAGCCCATCTGCCCCAGCGTGAGTGGCCAGCTAGCACCATTCGACAGGCTTCTAATCGCTTGCCCTGTTTGGAAGGCATTACACCCCTTCCTTATCCTGTTCTCCCCCGCCCCTCCGTATCCAGCAGGGTGACAAACACTGCCAACTTGAGCCCCTTGGGAAAAGATGCCGTCTTCACTTGAGCAGTGGTTATCAAGCATCTGTTAAAGTTCTAGCTGTCCTGAATGCAAAAAATAGAGAACTAAATGAAAAGAATACCATTGTGCGTAGTGATAACGCCATGTTTGGGGGCCTCCTTCCCTTCTCTGCCTCAGCTCCCCACAGTCCTCCACTGGTGGTTCCTGGGGTAGCTGCTGAATTAGCTGCTTGCATTTGAATCCTTCTCCCAGTTCCTGCTTCCAAGAGCCCAGATGACCATTATCTATTGCCCGAACCACTAGCTTTCCAGTGGGCATCTCAGAATGTCCCTCCGTCTTTCTCCAACCCACCTTCCAGACTTCCCAGTACATCTCACCCTTTCTTCTGGTAACTCTTCTTCCTGCCAGAAACATGTACTCTTCCCTCCTGCCTGGAGGTATGGCAGCCTTTTTATGACCATTAGGCAAACAACACACACTAAGCAGAAAGACAGAAGGAATCTGGGATCTGGTGACACCCTGGGACTTTGCACCAGTTCTGAGTTTCTGTAACATGCAAAAAAAAAAAAAAAAATCCAACTCCTATTTGATGAAGTTAGCCTACTAAGCTTCTGCTACATGTGGAAAAATACATCCCTCGGTGTTTAGAGAGGAGTCTGTGGTCCTTTTTTCTCACCATTGTATCCTTTGTTCTCATCATTCCCACCTCATACCAGTAAGTGCTATATTTTGTGAATAAACACTTGTAATTTCACATCAACTTAATAAAAAACATTTGGAAATGGAGGCTCAGAGACATTAAGTAACTTGTTTAAGGTAACACAGTCTGTCTAATTTATTTACTTATTTTTATTTTACTTTGAGACAGAGAGAGCGAGCAGGGTGGAGGAGGGGAGGTACAGAAGGCAAGGAAGAGAGAATGTTAAACAGATTCTCTGCTGAGCATGGAGCCCTTACATAGCTCAGTGAGAGACTTGGTCTCACAGCCCTGAGATCATGACCTGAGCCAAAATCAAGAGTCAGATGCTTAACTGATTGAGTTACCCAGGCACCCCCAGTCTGCCTGGGCCCCTCTCCTCCTCTCTCCTCCTCTTCCTCTTTCTTTTTAAACATTGAGGTAAAATTCACATAACAGAGATGGAGGCTGCCTTCCCTTTTAGCTCACAGCACCTCCCACAGTCATTGCCACCAGGAGTCAGGTGCCCTGTGAAGGTGATGTGGGAAAGGCGGAGAGAGGAGAAGGAGGCTGAGGCAGAGGAGGTGAGAGGAGGGAAAAAGTATTGTGTAGCAGGCAGAGCTGCTGGGGCACAGCCGAGTTCTAGAGAATGTCTGTGTCACCTGGTGCTGGACAGGGGAAGGAGTCCCTGACTCGGCCATGATGCACTGTGAGAAGCTGGAAGACCGGGACACCTGGGTGGCTCAGTTGTTGAGCCTCTGCCTTTGGCTCAGGTCGTGATGCCGGGGTCCTGGGATAGAGCCCCATGTCGGGTTCCCCGCTCAGCAGGAAGCCTGTTTCTCCCTCTCCCACTCCCACTGCTTGTGTTCCCTCTCCCAAATAAATGAATAAAAATCTTAAAAAAAAAAAAAAAGGATAACCAACAGATCAAGAATTTCAAGAACAAAGGCCATGACGTGGAGGGAAGACTTTTGCAAAAAGGTATGTATGGCCTGTACCCCAGCAAACTGCATAACCTAGATGAAATTGATAAGTTCCTATAAACACACAACCTACTGAGACAAGCAGGAACGGCTAGAAAATCTGAGCAGACCTCTAGCCAGTAAAGAGATTGAGTCAGGGGGCGCCTGGGGGGCTCAGTGGGTTAAGGCCTCTGCCTCCGGCTCGGGTCATGATCCCGGGGTCCTGGGATGGAGCCCCGCATGGGGCTCTCTGCTCAGCGGGGAGCCTGCTTCCTCCTCTCTCTCTCTCTCTCTCTCTCTCTGCCTGCCTCTCTGCCTGCTTGTGATCTCTGTCTGTCAAATAAATAAATAAATCTTTAAAAAAAAAAGAGAGAGATTGAGTCAGTAATAAAAAATTTCCATTTCCCAACAAAGAAAAGTCCAGATGGCTTTGCTGATGAATTCTGCCAAACATTTAGAGAAGAATGAACACCAATCCTCCTCAAACACTTCCAAAAAGGAGAAAAATGGAAACAACTTCAAAATCATTCCAGGAGGCTCTCATTATGTTGTTACCAAAGTCAGACAAAGACATGATAAGAAAACTACAGACCAATATTCCTGATGAACAATAATGCAAAAATCTTAAACAAAATACCAGGAAATTGGAATTGAACAGCATAATCCATTAAAAGGACTATATACTATGACCGAATAAAATCTATTCCTGCAAGGCGAGGATGGCTCAACATATGAAAATCAGTCAGTGTAATATACGACATTCAGGAATAGAGAACAAAAATCATATGATCATTTCAACTGACGTAGAAAACGCATGTGACAAGGTTCAGTACATTTCATGATAAAAACACCTAAAAAACTAGGAATAGAAGGAAACTACCTCAACATAATAAAAGCTATATGTGAAAAGCCCACAGTGAATATTATACTCTTTGGTGAAGGACAGAAAGCTTTTCATGTAAGATGAAGAACAAGGCAAGGATGGCTGCTATCACCATGTGTGTACAGAGTAGTCCTGGAAGTCCTAGTCAGCAATTAGACAAAAAAAGGAAGTAAAAGGCATCCAAATCGGAAAGGAAAACGTAAAATGATCTCTGTTCACAGACAACATATTCTTATATGTAGAAAATCCTAAATATTCTACAAAAAAATCCACAAAAACCTGTTGAGCTAATAAATGGTCTCAGCAAAGTTGCAGGATAGATACAAAGTCAACACACAAAAATTAGTTGTATTCCTATACACTAATGAGGAACAACCTGAAAAGGAAATTAAGAAATGAATCAAGGAGTGTCTGGGTAGCTTGGTTGGTTGGGCCTCTGCCTTCGGCTTGGGTCATGATCTTGGGGTTCTGGTATCAAGCCCCATGTCTGGCTCTCTGCTCGACAGGGAGCCTGCTTCTCCCTCTCCCTCTACCACTCCCCCTGCTTGTGTGCTCCCTCTCGCTCTCTTATAAATAAATTAAATTTTAAAAAAAGAAAAAAGAAAAGAGAAATGAATCAATTTATAACAGCATAGGAAAACAAAACACTTAGGAATAGACCCAACCAATGAAGTTAAAGACTTGCATGCTAAAAATGAAAAAATGTTGCTAAAAGAAATTAAAGAGACAAATAAAAGGAAAGATATGTTGTGTTCCTAGATCAGATGACTTAATATTGTTAAGATGTTGATACTATGCAAAGCAACCTATAGATTTAATGCGACCCTTATCAAAATCCCAATAGCATTATTTGCAGAAATGGAAAAATCCTTCCTAAAATTCATATGGAATCTCAAGAAACCTGGAAATAGCCAAATCAATCTTGAAAGAACAAAGTAGGAAGTCTCATGCTTTCTTATTTCAAACTTACTACAAAACTACAGTAATCAAAACAAACAGTGTGGCGCTGGCAAAAAGGTATATAGACCAATGGAATAGAATAGAGAACTCAGAAATAAACCCTTATTTATATGGTTAAATGATTTTTGACAACGGTGTCAACATCATTAAATGGAAAAAAGGTTTTCAACCTGTGGTATTGGAAAAACTGGATATCCACATATGAAAGAATGAAGATGGACACCATAAACAAGAAGGAACTCAAAATGGACCAAGGACCTAAATGTAAGAGCTAAAATTATAAAAATCTTAGGATAAAATATATGGGAAGAGCTTTGTGAAATTCAATTTAGCAATGATTTATTGGATATGACATCAAAAGCACAGAAAACAAAAGTAAAAAATAGATGAATTGCACTTTATCAAACTCAAAAACTTCTGTTCATCAAAGAAACAATTAACAGAATGAAAAGGCAACCTATATAAGAGGAGAGATTATTTAAAAATCATAGAGGTGAAAAGGGGGTAAGACCCAGAATATACAAAGAACTCCTAAATTCAACAGCAAAAATCCCAAACAACCTTATTTTTAAATGGGCAAAAGACTTCAATAGACATTTCTACAAAGAAGACATACAAATGACCAACAAGTACATGAAAAGATGCTCAACATCACTCATTATCAGTGAAATGCGATCAAAACCACAATGAGTTATCACCTAACACTCATTTCGATGGCTACTATATATATAAAAAAAAATAAAATAGCAACTATTGGTGAAGATGTGGAGAAATTGGAACTCATGTGCACTGCTGGTGAGAATATGAAATGGGAAAATCACTATGGAAAAAAACAGTATGCCAGACCCTGGAAAAATTAAAAATTAAGAATAGAATTACCATATAATCCTGCAACTGCCCAGGGTTTGTGGAGAGATAGGGATGAATAGGTAGCACACAGAGGATTTCTAGGGCACAAAAACTACTCTGTCCAATACTATAATGGTGGACACACGTCATTATACATTTGTCAAAACCCACAGACTATACACCAAGAGTGAATCCTAATGTAAACCATGACTTTGGGTGGTAATGTTGATCAATGTAGGTTCATCAATTATAACAAGTGTATCACTCTGTTAGAGGATGTTCGTGGGGGAAGTCATGTTTGGGTAGGGAGGAGAGAGTATATGGGAACTCTACACTTTCTGCTCTGTTTTGCAGCAAATTGTTCTAAAAAATAAAGTCTATTTAAAAATTCAAATAATATACAATTAGCCATTATCCATTCTAAAGTGTACAATTCAGTGGAATTTGGTACAGAGTATCATGCAACCATCACCTCTATCTGGATCTAAGATATTTTCACCACACCAAAAGGGAACCACTAAGAATTACTCCCCATTCCCTCTCCCCTTGCCCCCTGGGGGCTACCCATCTAATTTCTGTCTGTATGGATTCACCTGTTCTGGACATCTCATATAAATGGAATCATACAATTCATGATTCATGGCCTTTTGTAACTAGCTTTCATCACTTAACATGTTTTCAAGATTCATCCATGTTGTAGCATGTATCAGTACTTCATTTATTTTTAAGACTGAGTAATGTTCCATTGTGTGTATAGACTACATTTCCTTACCCTTTCATCAGCTGATGGACACTTGGGTTGTTTCTGCCTCTTGGCTATTGAGACTAGTGGCACTGTGAATACGTGTGTACAAGTCTTTGAATACCTGTAATGGATTCTTTTCTTAATGTTACATGCCTCCTTATCCTTAGATGGGGGGAAGTTAAAAAGCAGCATAGAAATAAAATTAACATTTAAATAGCAAATTAATGTTATTTTTAAATGATTAATAATAATGTTTAAATGAATAATATTTAAGAATTAAACAGTACTTAACATACTTTATCATTTCATCATTATAATCTCAAAGTAGATATTATCACCTCCATTATGTAGGTCAAGAACCCGAGTCTCAGCAGGTTAAATAACTTGTCTGTGGTTACACAGCCAGCGAGTGGAAGCCAACATTGGACCCCAGGTTTTTCTGACCCCTCGCTGGCTCTGTGACCACCTCACTCATCAAACTGGCAGAGGAGGTGAGAGAATGGATAAGAGGTACACTTCCTTAAAAACACAGACTATATCCACGAGTCCCGAGGAACAGTGAGTGGTGATGATCTGGCTTTTTGGGTATGTGTCAACTGCTCATTGGGATCATTCCAGGCCCTCTCCAACCCCTCAGGTGATTATCTGAATGAATACAGCTAGTCTAGCTCCCTCCATCCCCAACCAGCCCAGTCTCCCTTACCCTAGTGGGATTAGTGGGACTAGTCCAAGCATGGAATAATGTGGGTCACATACCTGGGGCTGGCTGCTCTGTGTCCAGGTCTCCTGGATTCTCTTCAGAGAGTTCCTGTAGGCACTGGTCCTGTTCCTCTCGCAGCACCCGCAGCACATCACACAATCCAGGGAGGGCACCCACCTGCAAGTCCAAAACCCAGATTGCTCATCACGGCCCCTAACTACTGTGTACCACAAAAAGACTTTCTGTGCATGAGAATGGGGCCAAACAGTGGGGATTCAAAATGAGGAAAGCAAAATCCATGCCAGGAAGGAGCTCCTCAGCAAGGTAGAAGCAGCCATTCCTGGAAGAGAATCCAGACCAGGGCTTGGACAGCCAGGACACTCAAACACAATGTAGCTTGTCCACTGCAAATCTTGCTCTTAGGTTTCCCAAGAGTCCTGAGCCCAGTAAGTTACTTGTTTTCTGGGCACCTTACCATTATTAGTCTGTAGGACTTCATTTGTTCCAATAGTGTTTATTTCTCAGGTTTGGCAAGTTTGGTTTTGGTTTGAAGGTCTTTGAAAGCTATGCTATCTGCCAGTTCCCTAGAAGAGCGTCTATGGCCACCCCAGGCAAACAGTGATGGACAGAGGAGTTGGACAGGAAGGGTTAGCACACAGTCCTGGCTTCCTAGCTCTTCCTAGAGTAGATTTCCAGAGCATGGCTCGCTTCTTTTATTCATGCCTGACACTTGATAAATATGTGAGTGATTGGGTAAATGAATGAATGAATGAACAAAAGAACAACTGAAAAGATCAATGAATTAGACTCCTACTTTACTTTCTACAGAGTATGGAATTTTAATATTAGAGTCTTTCACACACATTATTACCTTATTTAATCCTCAAAATAACTCTGTAAAGAGACCCAGGAAAGGTAACTGAAACCCATTGTTGTTAGGGCATGTGACCAAAGGCCGACACCTAGGGTTCCTGATTTCAGAGACCAGGCTTCCAAGAAGTCAAGGGCCAGCTTATATTCTCCTGTTGACCTTGCACCAATGCTTTGCAGATTCAAATGTCAACATAATGGAGCAGGGAGAGAAGTCCTTGGAGATAAGGCCATGCTCCAAAATGGCGCAAATCAACAAAAGATCTGGCCAGAGAAGGGCAGCTAAGGTAGCACTGTCTTCCAATGATTCCAAAGACAAACATAAATTATCTGATTATCTCTTATTTTGGGTCTTCCATACTCTTCACTAATGCAGTCAGAGAGTATCTATCTGCAGGGTGCCTGGGTGGCTCAGTAGGTTAAGCATCTAACTTTTTATTTTGGCTTAGTTCATGATATCAGGGTCATGAGATGGAGCCCTGTGTCAGACTCCGTGCTGAGCTTGGAATCTGCATGAGATTCTCACCCGCTCTGCCCTACTCCCTACCCCCTCTTGGCACTCTCTCTCAGGAAAAAAAAAAAGTATCTATCAGCTGTCAGCAAATGCTACTCCCTGATACCAAGTGACTGGGTCTGTGATGCCCATGAAACACACACATATCCCCTGGCCCAGAGCCTGTGATCATCTGCAACAAAGCTACCACAGGAACACCTGTGCCCACCCAGCATTAAAATCATACTGTGCTCATTCTTTCCCCAGTCATCTCCCCTACATTTCCATCTCACACCTGACAACATAGCAAATGACTTCATCACATTGCTTTGATGGCTCTTATATTTAGACTCTTACATTGAAACAAATGGCTTCCCTAAGAAAACAGTCATTGTTAGGAGAACCAGCAGGCAGCCCCATATATTCATGCTCTTGTCCCCTTGTGGAGCTCTGCCCAGTCCTTGCTGAAGCTCATCATCACCAGCAGCCTCTGGCTTTTTGGCAGAGGCAATAAAAGAGTTTCAGTGGAAAAATCCACCTACAGGTTGGTACGCTGCCTTTAGTTCACCAAGGATCTCAAGTAGGCACACATTCTGTTCAGTGCCACTTTGAAACTAACATTACCCTTAAAAATGTGAGCGACTGCTGGAGGTAGTGTGCACAGGTACAATCTTTTAAATGTCATCATATATTAAGTGTCACAAAAATGTTCATACCCTTTGGCTAACTGACTTTACCTCTAGGAATCCATCCCTTATGGGAAAAGCTTTATATAGAAGGATTCTCTTGCAGCTTTACATTTAGTAGGAACAAAGAGATAGACTTCAGCTTTCAGGAAGATGTAGTACATGTACCTTTTCCCTATTAAGTTAAGTTTCCCTATTAAGTTAAGTTAAGTACAACAAGAAATCCTGGACATAATATACAAAACAAGCATAAAAAGATTCTGGAAGGTGGAAAGAAGGCAAAGTGGCTAAAGACCTCCTGACTCAAGGAAGTGGTGAGTTCCCTGAAGTTTCTTTTCTCTTTGTATATCCCATTACTAAAGCTGAATAAGTTAGCAATAAGAAAATGCAGCCAGAGGCAGACCAAAAAAACCCCCAGTAAAAGCCTGCTCTCTCAAGCCAAGGGCTGGGAAAGAAGGAAGGTAGCAAAACAGAAAAAATATAGACAACAACTGCCCTACAACAGCCAAACACCACAGAAAAAAACTGTGGTCAGCTGGGGAGCCAGGACTTCTGCCTTCCCTGGGCTGTGACATTGGTGCCCAACCTCCCTGCCAAGGTGGTGGCAGAGATGGCCAAGTAGGGAGCTGAAAATTCATCCCTGCTGTGTGCTAACAAAGGTCCCCCAAGCCCATGATGTTAGTAGAGACTGGACTTCCACCCTAATCCAGAAGTACTGAGGTGCTCCTCCATCTCCCCAGCGGGGTGCTGTCTCAGGTGCTGAATGAAAAGAATGGTCAACCCAGAATCCTATACTCAGTAAAAGATATCTTCAGAAATGAAATTGGGGGCGCCTGGGTGGCTCAGTGGGTTAAAGCCTCTGCTTTCAGCTCAGGTCATGATCCCAGGGTCCTGGCTTCGAGCCCCACATCAGGCTCTCTGCTCAGCGGAGAGCCTGCTTCCTCCTCTCTCTCCGTGCCTGCCTCTCTTGCCTACTTGTAATCTCTGTCTGTCAAATAAATAAATAAATCTTAAAAAAAAAAGAAATGAAATGGAAATCCAGACATTTTTTTTTTTAATTTAAAAGATTTTATTTGTTGGACAGAGATAAACATAGCAAGAGAGGGAACAAAAGCAGGAGGAGTGGGAGAGGGAGAAGCAGGCTTCCCACTGAGCAAGGAGCCCAATGCAAGGCTCGATCCCAGGACTCCAAGATCATGACCTGAGCAGAAGGCAGCTGCTTAAGGACTGAGCCTCCCAGGTGTCCCAAATCAAGACATTCTTAAAGGATAAGAAAAACTAAAATAATTCATTGCAGCACCCTACCCTAATAGAATGGCTAAAAGAAATTTCTCTAAACACAGAGGGGGGCCTAGTGGGCACTCACAATTTTCACCACCACCAGTGGTGATGAGACTCCATCCACTGCTGTGTCATAAGATCATGTGGGGAGCTGATACTCCCACCCCTCACTCAGCAGTAAGGGAAGATCCTCTCTTCCTTGCCAGTGTCCAGTAAGGCAGAGTGGGGAAGCTGGAAGTCTACTTAAACACCTGTCAGAAATGGGGCAGCACCCACCCCCCTTCCCCCATCGGGAAAAGCCAACTAAGACAGGTTTAAATAAGATGCAATCTAACAGCAATACAAAATGTCCTGCTTTCAGTCAAAGATCACTCATCATATTAAGAACCAGGAAAATGTCAAACTGAATGAAAAGAGGTGATCCACTGATGCCAACACTGAAGTGACAGGGATCTGAAACAATTTGACAAAGACTGTAAAGCAGCCATCATCAAAATGCTTCAGTGAGCCATTAGAAGTATACTTGAAACAAATGTTGAGATACAAACCTCAGCCAAAAGAGAAAGTCTCAGTAAAGAAGTAGAAGATATCAAAAAATCAAATGTAAATATTACAACTGAAAAAGACAATAACTGAGGTAAAAAGCTCAGTGGAAGGGCTCAGCAGAATGGTGGTGGCATGGGGGTACATACAGAGGAAAGAGTCACTGAGCTAGAAGACAGGACAGTACAAATCTCTCAATCTGAACAGCAAAGAGAATAAACCAAAACCAAAAATGAACAAACTTCGAGGCACCTGGCTGGCTCAGTCGGCAGAGCATATGACTTTTGATCTTAGGGTTGTGAGTTCATGCCCCATGTTGGAGCTTCAGTAAAAAGTAAAATTTAAAAAATTGAATAATCAAGAAAGAAAGAGAAAGAAAAAAGAAAGAAAGAAAGAAAGAAAGAAAGAAAGAAAGAAAGAAAGAAAGAAAGAAAGAATAAACAGACTTTCAGGGTTATCCAGGACAGCAGAAGCACAATCCCATAAAAGGAAAAATGGATAAATTGGACTTCATTAAAAATTAAAAACACTTCTGCTTCATGAAAAACCATATTAAGAGGATGAAAGGATGAGCTACAGACTGGGAGAAAATATTTGCAGTCACATATTCAAGAAAGGACGGGTATCTAGAATTTATAAAAACATTCAAAACTCAACAGCAAACAAAAAAAATCTAGTTAGAATATAGGTAAAAGACATGAAGAGACATTTCACAGACAACATACAAGTGGTAAATAAGCACATGAAATGGTTTTTAAAATTATTAGCTATTAAGTGAACGCAAGTTGAAACCACAATGTGTTATCGCTATAGGTCTACCGTAATAGCTAAAATTTAAAAAATAGTAAGAACAGATGTTGGTGAGGTTGTAGAGAAATTAGATCATGCATACATTGCTGATGGGAATGTAAAATGATATAGTCACTCTGGAAAACAAAAGGTTGGCAGTATTTTTATAAAAGCTAATATGCAACCTTTATATGACCCAGTCATTGCACTCCTAGGCCTTTATCCCAGGGAAATGAAAACTTATATTCATGCAAAAATCTGTACATGAATATGCACATAACAGCCCCAGACTGAAACAATCCAGATGTCTTCCAGTGGTGAATAATTGAACAAATGATGGTGAAACCATAGTATGAAACTCCATTCAGCAATAAAAAGGAACAAACTATTGATACATGGGCCAACCTAGATGAATCACCAAGGAAGTACACTGAATGAAAAAAGCCAATCCTGGGGCACCTGGGGGGCTCAGTGGGTTGGGCCTCTTCCTTTGGCTCAGGTCATGGTCTTGGGGTCCTGGGATTGAACCCTGCATTGAGCTCTCTGCTCATCAGGGAGCCTGCTTCCCCCTCTCTCTCTGCCTGCCTCTCTGCCTACTTGTGATCTCTGTCAGATAAGTAAATAAAATCTTAAAAAAAAAAAAACAGGAAAAAAAGCCAATCCCAAAAGGTTAAATACCATACTGTATGATTCTGTCTATGTAACTCTTGAAATGATGAAGTTATATAAACAGCAAATTAGTGGTTATCAAAATTAAGGAATGGGTAGGAGTGGGAGGGAAGTGGCTGTGACTGTAACAGGGCACTGTGAAAGATCCTTGGGGTCATAGAAATGTTCTGTACCTTGACTGTATCTGTGTCAATGTTGGGGTTGTAATACTGTACTACCTATAGTTTTGTAAGATTTTATCACTGGGAGAAATTGACAAAAGTCTAGGAGGGGGGAGTCTTTCTTATTATTTCTTATGGTCTATGAGTATCTCAAAATTAAAAGTATAAATCTTGAAAAGAGACAATCTAAATACCCAAGGGAACACTCAACTAACATTCAACATGATATATAATACTAAAATCTTTTTTTAAAAGATTTTATTTATTTGGGAGAGAGAGAGAGAGTGAGCAAGAGAGAGAGAGCACAAGCCAGAGAAAGAGGCAGAGGGAGACATAGACTCCCCACTGAGCAAAGATCCCAATGCAGAGCTCAATCCCAGGACCCTGACATCATGACTTGAGCTGAAGGCAGACGCTTAGCCAACTGAGCCACTCAGGCACCCCTATAATACTATAATCTTGAAATTACATTCAATGTGATGGTTTCAGCCATGATAATTCAGAAGACTATTCAGCAGTATAGACTATTGATGTTGACACCAAGATATTAAATGAGAAGAACATGACACAAAGTTGTATACATAGTATGATTGTAAGGATGTACAATGTACCATATTTTCAGAGGAAACCTTGAAGAGAATACATGAAAGTATTATGAAAATTACAGGAAATTTTAAAAACAATATGTAAATATAGGGGAAGGTAGACACTTCGTTCCATGTCTCCATTCCCATTCCTACCTCCAGCTATAACTTCTCTGGCAGAGACTGCTCTTTGTCTCCTTAATAATTATTCTTCCCTTCCTCCACTGCAATCAGAATTTAACTGAGCATATGGTTGCCCATCTGGAGACTAGAGTTTCCAATTTCTCTGCAACTAATGCGTGCTCATGTGACTAGGTTCTAGCAATGGATTAGAGCAAAAGACACGTGTGCAAATGCTATCTTATGCCCTTAAAAGGAAAGGAACACACTTCCCTCTTTCATGTGTGGATACGGTGATGAGCCATATTCAATCATGGGGAGGAGGACAACACTTCAGGCTTGACTCCCCTTCCAGATTCAGAGGACAAAATCCATCCTGGACTGCAATGGTGAACTTCCACATGCCATAGCATCCTTTTGGTATTAATATAGACAACATAACTCATAACAGACTTCAGAGATTTACTGCCAAGGACATGGAAAAAGGCATTATCCTAATTAGAATCATTGGTCTCAATTCCCTATGGGAGTTTATACATATGACCTCATGGCGGATGGAGTATATTTCCTCGCGTGGGCTTGGCCATGTGACTGGCCATTGGGATGCTAGGTAGATGTGATATGAAGAGAAGCTTGAGATATGTTTGCACAGATACGCTTGCTCTCTTGCCTTTCTGCCACCTGGGGTATCCTACTGGTCTTGAAAGAATGAATAATACATATGCAGCAGACTTGAACCTAACCCTGGAGGCTGGAGCCGAGGCAGCTGGATCAATCAAACCTTAGCTCCCTTGCAAACAAAGGGGGAAATAAACACCTATTGCTGTATACTACTGAGATGTTTGTGATTGTTACGCAGCATAGCTGACTGACCCAGGGTAGGAAAGAGATTCTAGGGCAGCATTTAGGGAGTGAAGTGTGACATTTAGGGAGTGAAGTTCCCCCCTAAGAGGTGGCGATTTGCACTGTGGGATTCAAGAAAGAGTCACTCCTGCAGAGAGGACTCTTGAAAAAATGGAGGAAGGTTAGAAATGAGAGGACAGCTGCACTCGGAATAGCTCTCCAAGAAAAGTTCAGCTTCCTTGGTGTTTTCCCCTTGGACTACAGAAAAAAATAATAATCAGAGGACAGTTAAACTTTTTCTTCTTACCCTATGTTTCTTTTTTTAAATTGTAGTAGAATATACATAACATAAAATTTAGTGCTTTAGCTGCGTTTAAGTGTACAATTCAGTGGTATTAAGTACATTGACAACATTGTGCAACCACCGTCACTATTTCCCGAACTTTTTCAACATTGCACCAGGAGCTCTGTACCCATTAAGCAATAACTACCCATTTCCCTCCTTCCATGATGACCTCTGGTCTACTTTCTGACTCTACAAATTTGCTTATTGAAGGTATTTCATGTAAGTGGAATCATGGTATGTGTTCCATGTCTGGTTGACTTCCCTTACTGTGTTTTCAAGATTCATCCACGTTGTAGCATCTATCAGAACTGCATTCCTTTGTCAGGCTGAATAATATTCCATTGGGTGTATACACCACATCTTGTTCTTCCATTCCTCTGCTGATGGACACTCGCTCTCTTCCACCTCTTGGTTATTGTAAATAATGCCGCCATGAACATGGGTGTGCAAATATCAGAGTCCCTGCTTTCGATTCTTGTGGGTGGATAACCAGAGACAGAGCTGCTGGATCACATGGCAATTCTATGTTTACTTTTTTAGGAACCACCAAAGGGTTTTCCACAACAGCTGCACCATTTTACATTCCCACTAGCAATACACAGAGGTTCCATTTTCTCCACATCCTCATCAACCCTTGTTATTTTTTTGTTTTACTTTATATTTTTTAAAATACTTTCTTTCTTTCTTTCTTTCTTTATTTACTTACTTATTTAATGAGAGAAAAGGGAGCAGAAGGACAGGAAGAGGGAAGGGAAAGAATCTAAAGCAGACTCCACGCTGATTGCAGAGCCCAACATGGAGCTCAGTCTCACGACCTTGAGATCATGACACCTGAACTGAAATCAAGAGTCAGAGGTTTAACCAGCCCCGCCACCCAGGTATTCCTGTTTTACTTCATATGTTTTTAAAGTAGGTTCTACACTCACTGTGGAGCTCTAACCCAGGACCCTGAAATCAAGAGTCACACGTTCTACTGACTGAGCCAAACAGGAGCCCCTATTTTTGTATTTTGTTTTAGTAACAGCCATCCTGGTGGGTGTGAAGTGACCCATTCCACATTTCTTTTACCCGGATCCTTCCATTAAAATGTAATAAACCAAAATAATTCTGTGTTGTAGTAGCATGCCAGCAGCAGCATTCTGCTGAAAGAACTGAGCCCATGGCTCCAGATGGTGAACTGCAGTTAAGAAAAGTGGCCCTCGGGGAACCCCTGGGTGACTCAGTCAGTTAAGAGGCTGCCTTTGGCTCCAATCATGATTCCAGGATCCTGGGATCGAGCTCCACATCGGGCTCCTTGCTCAGCAGGGACCCTCTTCTCTGCCTCTGCCTGCACTCTGCCTGCTTGTGCTCTCTCTCTTTCTGACAAATAAATAAATAAAATCTTTTAAAAAGAACAAAAAGAAGAGAAAAGGGGCCCTTGGGGTTGCTGGGAGAGGCTTGGAGGACTGTGTTCAATGGAGCAACCACCCGGTAGAGGCACTGGAGGGAGAATAAATGGAAAACAAACCCCCTTATGATCTAAATTAACCTAGAGAAGGGAAGGAGAAGCTGCATGTGTATTTATATGTATATTTCTGTATGATTATTAAACATAATTTTACTTAAAACTCACAGAAGAGGGGCACCTGGGTGGCTCAGTCATTTAAGTGTCCAACTCTTCGTTTTGGCTCAGGTCATGATCTCAGGGTCCTGAGATCCAGCCCAAAGTCAGGCTCTGAGCTCTTCATGGAGTCTGTTTGGCATCCTCTCTCCCTCTTTCTCTGCCCTTCCCCTCCATGATCTTGCCGTCCCTTTCTAAAATAAAGAAACAAAATCTTTATAAATAAATAGATACATGAATAAATGAATAGAATTCAGGGAGAAACAAATGAAGATGAAAGAACTGCTAACATTGTCCTCAAAACAAGAGCTACTAGTCCTCAAAAGGTACCTTTAAACAGTTAAAAAGTTCAAATTTGTGTATATGTGTTTTTTTCTATCTTTTACTTGTACTAGAGCCAAGGAGTTTGTCATGAAAAATAGCAGTTTCCTTCCCTAACCTTTACCTACTTTCCAGAGGCAACCATTTTCAACTCTTTTTAGCAGTTCATTTGGTTTTTATCTCCATATTGTTTTTAAGATTTTCTTAAAGTAATCTCTGCACCCAATGTGGGGCTCAAACTCATGACCCCAAGATCAAGAGTCACATGCTTCTCTGACTGAGCCAGCCAGACACCCTCCATATTTTAAAATTATATTTTTACACTGCTACTTCTTGGTTTGTTCATCAGAGACACTATTTAAAACTCTCTGTTACGGAAGACAAAGATTTAAATGTTTTTAAATCTTCCTACATACACTTCTGTCCCCCATATATTTAGTTTTTAATTTATACTTATATGTATATTTAATTTGAATTTTAATACTTGATTTAATTTTTAGTTAAATGAATGGTCTATATTTAAAATGTCTTGTTTTGACTGTGATATGTCGTTCACTGCTAAGTCTAGCCATGTAAAATGATTATGTCTCTTCTCGTACATTTTGTTTTTCCTGAGATCAATAATTACTTTGTTTTTTTATTTGATTAGTGTTCTCTGTACATATGGCTAATTTTTCCAAGTGCTCTGACTGCTTCAAGAGACATCTATCAACAGTTGTATTTGTTTTACCTCTAAGGACCTCTCTGCCGGCCCTCGTTCCTCTCACTCCAATCTGGGCCTGATGCCTGGCTGTGGTTTGGGGTACCATCTCCTCCACTCTTCTTTTTTTTTTTTTTTTTAAGATTTTATTTATTTACTTAACAGACAGAGATCACAAGTGGGCAGAGAGGCAGGCAGAGAGAAGGGGGGAAGCAGGCTCCTCACTGAGCAGAGAGCCCGATGCGGAGCTCCATCCCAGGACCCTGAGATCATGACCTGAGCCGAAGGCAGAGGCCCTAACCCACTGAGTCACCCAGGTGCCCTCCCCTGCTCTTCTAACTAGTCTTCACTTTCATAGATTTCGTGTCTTTTTCCTTGCTTCGCTTCCTTGTTTTGCAGAAGCACAGTCTCTAGTTCCTATGAAAGCTTGTGTGGGAGATAAACTTTGAAATCTTGGCAGGAATGAACAAGCTTTTATTAATCTGATAATTAATCAAATCTGGCAGAGAATTCTGGGTTGAAAAAAAATTTCCTTCCAGGTTTTGAAGGCATTTCTCCTTCTCTCTTCCAATATCGGTAAGAAATCCAACTGGGCTTCAAAGCCTTTTGTACATGACTTCTGTTTTCTCTGTAGAAATACTCAGGATTTTTCTTGTTTTTAGTTGCTTTTAAATTCCTTGCGGAAATGCTTCTTTTTTTATTCATTGGTTAGATACTCAGGGGACATTTCTATTTGAAGATTTGTGTTCTTCATGTCTGGAAATTTTTAAAATGTTATGAGATTTATTTTATTAGTTCCTCCCTTCATCGTCTCTATTCCGTCTTCCTAGAATTCATATTATTTGAATAGTGGACAACCCAGATGGACTGTCTAATCTTTTCACCTTTCTCTACTCTCCTACCCTTGTGTCAGATGCTCTTTTTCTGAGGTACTTCCTTAACGTCACCTGTTGAGTTTCCTAATAAATGTTTTGTCATCATACACTTAATTTCGACAGAGCCTTTCTTATTCTCTGGTGATTCCTTTTCTCTAACACCCTCTTTCCCACATTCTTTCTTCTTAGATCTGGCATCCTTTTTTTTTTTTTAATTAAAGTTAGATTTATTTATTTTTTTAAGAGAGAGAGAGCACGAGCAAGGGGAAGGAGAAAAAGAAAGGGAGATAGACTCAGGCAAACTCCCTACTGAGCGTGGAGACTGATGCGGGGCTGAAGCCCAGGACCCCAAGATCATGACCTGAGCTGAAGTCAAGAGTCAGACGCTTAACCACCTGAGCCACCCCGGTGCCCCTAGATCTGGCATCCTTTTTAAAGGACCGCATTTCAGGACATTAACTGTAATCATGTGACCTTTTCCTCCTCTCTGTGGTGGATATTTCCTCTTTTCCTTCTGTTTGCTTTCACACTGGAGGACTTCCTCAGTGCCATATGTATATACGCATATACACATAGATACACACACGTACATGCACATATTATTGTATGTGATATATACGTATATAATATATATAACATATGTGTGCATGTATCTGATTGAAGTACGGTTGACACACACCGCTACACTAGTTTCAGGTGCACAACATAAGGCTTCCACAAATCTATGCATTAATGCTGAGCTCTCCTCCAGTGTAGCTACCATCACAGTCCCATTGGCTATGGTGTCTGTGCTGTGCTCAATGCCATAGTTAAGGCTGAAGCACTAATGGGATCCTCAGAACCATGGTGAGCGTGAACAGTTCGTGGCCTTTGCTGTACAATAAATAATCAGGCTGAGTGGGTCCCCACAGTCGGAATCTACATTTCTCCTCCATGCTCAGAGCCTTTCCAGGGCTCTGCAGCCCAATGGGACCACTGGTCATCAATCCCCCTCTTCCCAGCGCACGTATGTAGGTTGGTATTTCCCCCCCTCACTGCTACCCCTACTTCATTCGCTGTACATTCCCCAAGATTTATCTCTGCTTCTTGTTGTCTCCTCTTGTTCCCTTTGACTTTGTGGGTTTATACCTTTGTGATTCCTTTACTAGCACATTAAGGACGCTCCCAGGGACAGAGTAGATAAACACCTGCAGTTAATTTGTTATTTGAAACTGTCCTAATGTAACATTTACACGTCCTAATGTAACACTCAAATATAATAGAAATGTATATTTGGCGTTCATCTTTGGTTCCTGGCATAGTGCTCCTAAAACCCTTGCAATTTCCTGAGCATTAGGGGTGAGAGAAGCATCTTTTGTTATAATATTGGGTCTTACGCCTAAGTTCCTAATACAAGAACCTCTAAGACCCTTGAGATCTCCAGAGTGAGGAGTGACTTTGTATATGCTGATAAGATGACTGGCGGCTGGGAGCCATGATCTCCTTGCTTGCCTGCAGTATAGGGGCTGGTTACCAGAAAAACCAACCATGTGGTGAGAGATTGGAACTTCCAGCTGCCCTTCTGACACAGGAGATGGGAGAAAGGGCAAAGATTGAGTAAGTCGGGGTGCCTGGGTGGCTTAGTGGGTTAAGCCGCTGCCTTTGGCTCAGGTCATGATCTCGGGGTCCTGGGATCGAGTCCCGCATCGGGCTCTCTGCTCAGCAGGGAGCCTGCTTCCCTCTCTCTCTGCCTGCCTCTCTGTCTACAGTGATCTCTCTCTGTCTAATAAATAAATAAAATTAAAAAAAAGATTGAGTAAGTCACCAATGGTCAGTGATTTCGTCAATCATGCCTCTGTCATGAAATCTACATAAATATCCTATACAAGAGGGTTTGGAGAGCGTCCATGTTCCCCCTTCCCCACCCTCTGCATCTCTTCCACTTGGCTGGGCTGTCCCTGAGCTGTGGCCTTTATAATAAACCAGTAATGGCAAATAAAATACTTTCCTGAGTTCTGTGAGCCTTTCTAGCAAATTACCGAATCGAAGGAGGAGATCATGGGAACCCTCAACGTACAGCTGATCAGCCAGAAGTATGGGTGACCCGGGCTCGTGATCAGCGTCTAAAGTAGGATCAGTCTTGTGGACTGTGTCCTTAACCCACAGGGTCTCTGCTGATTCCAGGTGGGTAGAGTCAGAACTGACTTGAATTTGATTTTTTTAAAAAGGTTTTATTTATTTATTTGAGAGAGAGAGCACATGAGCTAGGGAAGGCACAGAGGGAGAGGGAGAAGCAGACTTCCCACCAACATCATGCTTCAATCCCAGTGTGGGGATGCCATGCCAGGACTCGATCCAGGGACTCTGGAATCATGACATGAGCCGAAGACAAATGCTTAATCCACTGAGCCACCCAGGTGCCTCAGAACTGAACTGAATTTTAGAATACCCAGCTAGTGTCTGCAGGGTTGGAGAATTGTCTGTCAATGTGAGGAAAAACCGCATATATTTAGCACCATAAGTGAAATATTTTGAGCAGAAAATCCCAAAATCATTGGTACCAAGAACGGGATGCTGCTTGGTATTAAAAAAGGCACATCAGACAAAAGTATACTTAAAGATCTGTATTCCTCCTAAATTCCCTAAGAGAGTGTAAGAAAAAAGAACTTTGCTAAATGGTATTTTTCTTTATTATTGTAATTAACCACACAAAAACACACATTACATGATTTTTCCTCTTCAGTTTCCGATTTTGAGTCCCGGCCATCTTTACATCTTGAGTTTTAAAAATATTGCTGCAATCATGTCAAACTTTAAAAGGAATACTTGCATCATGAAATTTTTCATATACCTTTTGTCTTTTGCTGGAATTTTCAAATAGCTCTCTTTTTTCTTGTTAATCACAAAGTTCATAGGCCTTCACCTTATCAATTGCATAACATGATTGGACTCCACGGTTCTGAATAGAGCAGCTCTGGCAAGGAGCTTTCTGGAACTGACTTCAAGGAGTCCTTTGACTTTCTGGACTAAAACCTTTCTGTTTCAGAACTGTGGAACTGATCTGTTCCTGGCCATCCTGGACAAATTCCACTTTTTTGTATCCCATATTTTATTTTATTTTATCTTAATTTTTTAAAGTAGACTCCATACCCAATGTGGGTCTTGAACTCATAACCCTCAGATCAAGAGTGACATGCTCTACTGACCCAAGTCATCCAGGCACCCATGTATCCCATATTTTAGACTCAGTTTTGCCTTTGCTAGGCATAACCTACAGTAATTCTTTTTAAGTAAGGCACTTAAGTTGTAAACTTTCTAAGACTGTGTATCTAGTAGTGTCTCTGTATGAGTATCACTCTTTGATACTTCAGCATTGACCTTGGTCCCCTGGTCGAGTGTCTACTCAACCAAGTTCACTACAGTACAGGTAGTCCCTACAGTGTCCAAGTTTATACCTGTTGCTTCATGATTCTGTGATTAGCCCACCATCCCTTTCTTTGGGGGATTTTCTTTTCAGATGGTAGACATATTTTGAAGTGTCTGCTCAACCTGTTAGCCAACAATTCCTCTCTGAGAAGACCCCTTCGCCCTGAAGTGTGCTGTGGGGTCTCATCTCAATGATCAGACCTTTGGAGAAAAACCAGGTTGGGACAATGTACTTGCCTCTCTTGGATATCTGGTATTGTAAGGGACGGAGTAAGGTCAATCTCTCCTAAAGCATGTACTCTATGGGCCAGCTATATTCTATCCTTCAGAAAGCTTCAGACTGTAAAGAGAGAGAGAATAATTATGCAAAATGAGAGAAGAAAGATGTCAAGAGAGAGTTCTGCTAGTTTAACTTTGGACTCTTGAATCCAAAAAGGTAAAATCTGGGAAGAGATAAAAATCTTTTGAATTCTGAAGAAGGTGAAGAAAATCAACGTCACTCTGCCAATCACACTTTATGATATAATTACTTGCCTGCCAACTTAGACTGGAAAGAAATTGTTTCAAGGGGGAAATAAAAGGAGCTATGATACTAGCTAGTGTAGACAATGAGAACTAAGAAGAGGAAACACACTGTCAAAAAAACCAGCTCAAAAGGCAAAATTTCATCAAATATTTATTGGGCACTTGCTCTATACCCAGCAATTGATTCATCCCCGGGGACACGAAGGTAGATGGGACATAGTTTCTGCTCTTGAAGCTCCTGGCCTGAGGAGTCCAGAGAGACCAACTGTTGAAGTACACAAGGAAGGCAGCAGCCTGATGGCAATGGACCAAAAATGGAGGCAAGGGACCGACCCTCCAGGAGGTGACTCAAGCACTTTGGGAAGAAGTGAGAATCACTTGACCCAGAACAGCAGTACCAGAACATCCCATAAAGAAAAGGGCCTGGATGTGACAGTGGGCAAGCAGATTCTCCAGCAGTGGGCAGTGGATTGAATGTCGGGGTGAGGGCAGAGGACAGTGTGACTCCCATGAGGCTGGTTTGGGTGCCTCCCTAGTTTCAAGAACAGGAAAAGAGAAGAGGTCTTGGGATCTGGGGTAAGATGAGCCTGGAAGGCTGGATTTATGACAGGGTAGGACTGCTGAGGGAGATCACATGGTAAGAGTGAGGAGAGCAAGGACAAGCCTGGGCAGGAAATCCTTCCAGGACAGAAAAGACAGAGTGCAAATGGCGACTGCAAACTCTTGAAGAGCAGAAGCCAAGAGAGTGAGGAGTGGAAAGGAGGGTCCCACACCAAATGTCTCGAGACGCCAGGGTCCCGTGCCCACTTCGCCCAAGACTGTCAGGTGTGTGCCTGCAGTCTCGGCATCATGACTTACAACCTCCCATCTCTCTCATAAGTCGTGTGGTCCCTTTAGGTGGACCAGGGCAGAAAAGGGTATAATGAAGACAGCAAAATGAAAGTCACATAGGAGACGGATTTCAGTGCGTGGTGAGGTGGGGGTGGGTGGCGGTGGGCTGAGAAATCAGAGGAGGTGGAGGCAGGCATCATGGATGCTTCTTCCAAGAAGCTGGCCGTCAGGGGCAGAGATGGAACTGCGGCCGGGAGGCCCAGAGTGCACCACCTGGGCTGGACAGACCCGGGCAAGTTGACCAGCTGGTGGGGAAAGGCAGTTAGTGGAAAATGGTAAAGACTGGGCACAATGGCTTGGCTGTGTCCTCTCAGGACAGGAATCTTTGTGGATTGGAGTGGAAGGATTGGAAGCACAGGTGCAGGGACTGGCCAGACTAGCCAGAGAAGTGCCTCTCTTCCACTCGGATGATGCTAGGGACTGAATGTCTGTGTCCCACCCCCATTCCCCAAATTCCTATGTTGAAACCCTATCCCCCATGTGGCTGTATTTGTAGATTGGGCCTGGAGGGCGGTAAGGAAGTTTAAACACAGTCATAAGGATGGGCCCCTGATCTGACAGGATTAGTGTCCTTATAGGAAGAGACAATGGAGAGCTCACACTCTGTCTCTCTGCACCCTCTGAGGGGAGACGTCCGGTGAGGACAAAACAGGAAGAGAGCCCTCACCAAAACCAACTCTGCCGGCCCTCGATCTGGGACATCCAGCCTCTACAACTGTGAGAAAATAAATGTCTGTTGTTTGAGCCTCCCAGTCTGTGGTACTTTGTTACGTAGCCAGAGCTGAGTGACACAGATGGGGAAGGAAGGGAACAGGAGGGTACAATTTTTTTTTTTTAAGATTTTACTTATTTATTTTAGAGAAAGAGAGCACAAGCAGGGGGAACAGCAGAGGAAGAGGGAGAAACAGGCTCCCTGCCGAGCAGGGAGCCCGATGCGGGGCTCGATCCCAGGACCCTGGGATCATGATCTGAGCTGAAGGCAGACAGGTTAAGACTGAGCAGCCCAGATGTCCCAGGAGGGTACAATTTAGACACGTCTATAAAAGCCAGATGTTTGCTAGTCAGAGGAAGTTCATTCTCTGACTCTCAGGAAATAAGAGACAAGCTTGTCTATTGAAAATGAAAGAGGGGTTGGTGAGGTCAGGAGAGAGCCCACCAGTGAGGGATCGATGTCAGACATCCAGAGGATTCTAGAAAAGACAGGAAACTTGGGAATGCTGGCAGCATGGTGTGCTGGGACTTCAGGACATAGCCAAGTAGAGATGTCCCTTCCCCAAATGCCCCTTGGAATTTTCTGGACACAGAATGTTGAGGCTGACTGGGCCTCAGGATATTATTATTTTCTGGAGTCCACAGGAAGGCTGAGCGGTCCTGTTTGTAATGTAAGCAAGTAGATAGGATCTGAGTGTTGTGGGTTTTACCTTGGGCTGTAGGTTGTCCCAATGCCTGAGTGAAGGTCAGTGGGGAGAAACCTCAGCTTGCTAAATAAAGGCAGGGAAGCGAGGAGCAAGTCGGGGGACACTGGAGAGCACCACTATGGTGGTGTCGCTCTCACCCTGGTTATGAGGTCTGGGCTTTCAAAGACAGGTGCCGGGAAGAGAGCTCCACCCTCCCTCCTCCCTGAGGCCGGCCAGAGGAAGCCATAGGGCAGGGATAATGGGGACCAGGTGGAGAGAGGTGGGCTCCATGGGACCACTGAAAGCTGATGTCAAAGCTAAGAGAAGAAACTCCCTAAAGAGTCTGGGAAGTGTACCATCTGGTTGATTGATTTTGTGACCCCAAGCTCATCTCTGGCCCCTTTAATAAAATGCTGGTGTAATTCATCTTTGTGTTTTATAAATTGATTAAATGAAACAGAAATGAATGTCACTTTGAGAGTGAATTGGGAGAGAATTTTGTGACAGGCCCTTGGGGACAGAGACCAGCGCAGGCCTCTTTCTGGGAGATGCCGGTGCTGGTTAGGAATCCCGGAGTTGGGTCCTCATACCACATCTGGGCATCTGGGCGGGCGGCCCTGACTAATGGCTTCACCTCTCTGAGCCTCCGCTGCTTCTTCTGCACAATGAGGGTTATGAGAATAAAGTCGGATGCTGCGGGCAAGGACTTGGCTGAGTATCTGGTGAGGGGAGTGCTGGATAAAGGAAGTCCTTATCATCATCCTCATCATTCACATTTATCTTAGAGACAGTAACAATTCCAAAACAAATCCACAAATATTTTCCCAGAAAAAGAGAAGGTGATTTTTCAGGGATATAAAAAATCCCAGGGGTGCCTGGGTGGCTCAGTGGGTTAAGTGTCGGCTTTTGACAGGTCATGATACCAGGGTCCTGGGATCGAGACCCGTGTCAGGGTCTCCACTCAGAGGGGAGCCTGCTTCTCCCTCTTCCTCTGCCTGCGGTTCCCCCTGCTTGTGTGCTCTCTCTACCTCTGTCAAATAAATAAATAAATTCTTTAAAAAAAATCCCAGAGAGCCTCGTCAGAAGAGTTGCCCATAGCCAGCTCCTCAGGTGACCCTTGCCGGTCTTCCTGAAATTCTGCTCCGGGTTGTCACAGAGCTTGTCAGCCCCTGGAAGCAGGAGCACCATGGGCTGTTCCCCCAAGCCAGGACTTTTTCTGTCTCTGAGCCATCCACAGAGACAGGACAGAGAGAGGAGGGAGAGTGAGAAGGAGGCTGGAGAAGATCAAGCCCATTGTTGCACAAGCCATTTTGTCTGCAAGTGGGTGTTCATCGGGTATCTTGGCTCCGATTCCCTGTCACCAAACCCATGGTCCTGAATCCCACATGCAATAAAGCGCTATTGCTAGTTCTGCTTGTGCCTTTCCCCTGACACAGGACAAGCTTTAAGGCAGTGGTTCTTGACCGGGGGAGTTCTGTCCTCTCTGCTTTCCAGATGACATCAGGCAACGTCTAGAGACATTTTTCTGTGGGCACGACATGGAGAGGTGCTCCTGGCTTCTAGTGGGCAAAGGCCAGGGATGGTGCTAGATGGCACACAATTCACGGGAAAGTC
This sequence comes from Mellivora capensis, assembly GCA_004024625.1. NCBI lineage: Eukaryota > Metazoa > Chordata > Mammalia > Carnivora > Mustelidae > Mellivora > Mellivora capensis. The sequence continues at coordinate 45,139 of PISX010016500.1, forward strand.
CCCCATGATGAAGAAATCTGTGATTCCCCTCTCTCTTCCGTGTCCCCATTATTTCTTCCCTATGGCTTTCTCTATGCTGAGGGAGGGCCGAGCTCCCTTCCTGGCACCCCTTGCTGAAAGCCCAGATTTAATATCCGGGGTTACAGTGTCAAAGTTAAGAAACCTCACTTGAAGGAAAAGGCAGCCCTCTCCACCCTATTTAACTCACTAAGGTTATCAAGCTGGTGGTTTGCCAGCTGCCACGGATTTTTAAAAAGCCCTACCTTGAGTGACTGTTTTGCATTAGCTTGATACACTTATGTACAATTTTCTAAGCAACTTGCCTTCAAGATGTCCTTGTTTATTACTTGGCACTGTATGGAAGTACCCCAGTTTAGGACACTCCTTTTGGATGTCATTTCATTCATTCACTCAGCCCAACACACGCTCACTGAGCTCCTCCTTACACTGTGACAGGCTCTAGGGAGAGAGGATGAGTGAGACGACGACGTCTCAAAGTGTGCGTCCTGGGGAGCAGGAGGGGGACAGACATGCTGGTGAATAATCTTGATCTCCTTCCAATTAAAGGTCCTCATGAGATTCATGGGGGTGGGATAGCAAAGAGAGGCGTGGTCCACGTTTCCTATGGAGGTCTCAGAAAACTGGCCCCTTCAGCCATAGTCATTTTCTGGTTTCCATTTACAAGTGACTTTCCTGACACTTCACTGTGTGGAAAGACAAGGGGGTGGGCTGGGTAGCAATAATAAGCAATTTGGCCTAATGATGCCTCGTTAGGAAGATGCCTATAACCTCATTCAATGGGGGAACCAAATGAACAATTTTTTAATTGTTCAAATGTCCTTAAATCTCCAAATCAAATGTTCGAGTCAAAGAAACAGAAGATAAGCAGGGTTTCAAAGGCTGGGAAATACTCCAACCAAAATAGGTCAGTTCCATTCTTATTAAAAAGAG
>PISX010016501.1:0-45807 GCA_004024625.1 Mellivora capensis
AGTTTGGCGACCGTGGCCATTGCTGCTATAAACATTGGGGTACAGATGGCCCTTCTTTTCCTCACACAGATTTTTAAAAAATGCCTTCAAAGAACATAATTTCAAAGACACATGTACATTGGGATGACCCTGGATATATTTAGCAACATCAAACTATCCTATATAAGTATAATCTTTAGTAAACATACCCCCTTGGACATAAATATCCAACAGTATTAACTAATGTTACTCAGAACCATAATTAAATAAACTTTTATGAGGATATACTGACAATCTCTGACATTTCTATTGTCATCAACTAATAAACACATCTCATCTTCTCCACAAAGCAATTTCTTCCCATTGCTGGGTCTTGTCCTCTAATTAAAAAAAAAAAACAAAAAAACAACACAAAAAACAAAAAAAAACCAACCTTCAGGGAATGGGAAATTTTCTATGGGACTGATGCCTACAGGAGCAACTGAAAAATGGGCATGACACCACCATGTACCATAGGTATGAGTTATTCCATTTTATCCTACATCAATATCAGCCCTGTTGTTATTCCCAATGTTGAATTTTCATTTGATGGCTCTGAAAGCGAGAAATGTCATCCTGACTTGTCCAATTACCTTATTTTTACCAAAGGCTAAACTTACTGGACTTTCTCACTTTTATGGGTATCAACATTTTTCTGTACGAAGCCCTCTGCTTCTTTAAATGGGTCTTTTTAAATGTTCCCATTCTTCTTCTTGAATGCCTTCCATTCTTCAGTTGATTATATCATATGTATTTTCAGCTCAAATTCTTAGTACCCCACTGAAGTTTCCCTAAATCATTTTGGGCAGGTTTTTTCTTCTCCTATATAGTCACAACAATTTATCACTTATTTTGCATTTAAGAATATATTAGTGAGAGGTCTTAAAGTTTCTATGTTACTGGAACAGAATTGTTTCTGTATATTAAAGAGAGGAGGAAACAATGTATTATAATTAGTTGACTCTCAAGCACAAGTTTTACAGATTAATCCCACAATCACTTTTTTGTCTCATCTAAACAGGTAAGAAATAAACATTGAAACAGAGTAATACAATGCTAAAATTGTTACAATTCAGTTTTGGATGAGTAATAACACCTTGATTTGGGAAAAGACATTCAGAGACAAGTACCTTGTTTATAAGATAAATATTTCATTTTGACATATTTCACTATAGATGGAAAATGGACATATACATAAAAATATTTTGTACTAAAATAAAAAATATATGACCAGGAAAATGGAACCAATGTTACCTGGCTTCCTACACTAAAATGGTAGTATACTTATTCTACCAAATGTATATTGAACCTATTTAAATATGTTAAGTTTTAAACACATGATAAATGCGTAGTTCTTAAGGTTCAACAATACATTTTTTAATATTCCTAATTTGCAACTAAATTTTCAGATTAATATCAAGGGAAAGAAGTGCCAAATATACTGTTTACAGACACTGAGTGAATCCTTTTCTAATGATAAATTCACAGAGAAAATAAATAAAGATATCATTTGGTTAAAATCATAGATACATCTAAGATATTTTGAATATAATGATAAATATAATGATAAACTAGGCCCACTTGTGATGGGAGTTAGAGCAAAATTCTTCATCTTTCATAATATTTAATACATCTGACATGGCATATAATTCAATTAGGACTTCATTACTTGGGTTGTTCAAAGCTATGGTAGGAGTGCAATAGGACAGTTCTAAATATTGTTTTTATTCTTTTAGTGCCAAAATCATATAGGAAAGCCACTATTTTTCTTGATACCGAAAAGGAAAGGGTTAAATATACTCAAAATCCTATGTACAAGTGAAAAACAAGTAGCACTAAATCTTGAAGAAAAAAAAGGCATTCCTGGCCCTCAAAGAAGGCCAGAAAATCTCTCTGAAAATATTCTGGTGTTTGTTTTATTTTGCTGACATAATAAGGAGAAAATTTTATAAGGCAAAATCTGAGCACACTAGAAAAGTCATATCAGATGGAGAACAGTGGCTGCTTCTGAAGACAGCAGCTGTTTGATATGCAGTGGTGATAGGGGATGGAACTGGTTACACTTCCTTGTGTAACCAGTACACTAACCTTGTGTACACTTCCTTCCGCTGCCTAAGTGGGGATGGGTAACTCACACCGACAGTACAACAGAGATATGCCATTCCTGTGTTTAAGCTTCTCCTAAAGGCTTGAGTGTCACAGGAAATACCAATTCCCAGAGGGTTTTTTGTTCAAGGACAGGACCCAGAAGAGGAAAGAAATTGCCTTGTTGAGAAGATAAGTGGGGGCTTGGCCACCTGGTGGCTTGTGGGTCACCAAGTATGGGGGCTAGAGTAAGGGAGAAGGCTGTGGTCCATGCAAGGTGAGTATGATTACAGGCCTGGTTTTTCCCAAGACTTCACAAGGCTAAATTTACAATACTCACTCAGTACTTGCCATCAATGGATATTTTCCAGAAAAATCTTTGAAAAGATACCACTTTGTGTACAGGTAAGTCCAAAGCTGAAGAACACCTGAGGAAGTAGTCACAAACTCACAAATCACGGAGAGAGCTCCATACCTTCATAGGCAGAAACACTAGAGTTTTGGGACAAATATACCATATTTTCCAAGGAATAAGTTTCTTGGACTAGATACGTACTATAATTTCTTCACTTTCTATGTTTAAATCAAAACCTAAGTTTAAAAATAAAAGATATTTCAAAAGATCTCCACAGATGAAAGCACAGAAGTTATCTCAAACATTTCAAATCCTATAAAATAGGAAATAAAGATGATATTCAAAGATCTTGTATCAATAAAGGCAGCCAGTATGATCATCGAGTATGACCATGTATTTAATAGCAAACAGACAACTGAAGAAATACAGCCATGACTCAACAAGAGAACAGCAATGGAGCTGGGGAAATGGACTAAGCTGCATGACTATCTCATTTTTCTCAATTCTTTTAGAAGTTGAAATGAGTGTATCTCACTTATGGTATTTAGATATAACTAATGGTATAGTGTGAGACATTCTTATCTCCTCCATTAGATTTCCAGTTTCATGTGGGATGGATACCATAAGAACACTCAACATATTATTTTCAGACATATGCAACAAAACAGCATCTCAACAAGCATTTGTTAATGCCATGTAATCAAAGGAATGTAAGCATTAGCGATGCCTTTCCCTGCTTTAGAGATGGCAGTATAATTTGATATGGTTAGGCATTTGGTTTTAGAATTGATGGCCTTCTCCACTTACTTACTAACTAAATCACTGATTTTCTGGTAATTTGTTATAACAGCAATAGGAAAATAGTGTACTAGTAATGGGTACATCATTAGAATTCTGAGAGGAATAATATATGTAAAGCATAAATAATAGGGTTTGGACCCATTGTTATTACTGAGTGGCCCAGGTTAAAATGGTATATGCTTCATGAAGAAAGTCAGCCTTGATAAGTGGACATAATTTGGCTGTAGATAATCTAACAATATAAGGAAAATCCCAAGAATAAAAACACACTTTGAGCAGCAAGGAGATTACAGTTTTTCAAGAGACATGACATAAATTTGGATTGCTTTAATGGGGCCAGTGAGGGCCTTGAAATACAAAGGAATTCAAATTTAATATGGTGGTAAAATGAAGGATAAAAGCTTTTAAGCACTGGAATGACATATTTAGAAAAGATGGAAAATTTAGTGGAGGAAGGGAAAGAAATGAAAATCATTTTGGAGACCATTTCATTCTGGCAGGTAAAAAAAAAATAAGGAAGGTAGTGTGGTGGTGAAGAAAGAAGAAATAGAATAATTAAATCACATTCTTGATTACCAAATACCATTCATTAGCAGTCACTAACTTCCAATTCACCATTATCTCTTACCTCCCTAACTGGTCTATCTCTCTTCTTCTCCCTATCTTAACTGGGATTTCCTAGAAAGTGAAGGTTTCCCTTGAATTAGGAAGAGAAATCCCAAGGAAGGAGGAATGAAGGAAAAGGTAGGTGAGGCAGGAAGGAGAAAGAACCAACAGCAGGATGCATTACAAATGCTGGCCATGGACTTATATGAATCACAATGGATTACTCACTCTTTCAAGATGACCATTTAAGAGAACCACAGGAGCTTCTCTGTCTCAAGACAATCTGTCTTGAAAACAGAGAAAAATCTGTCCACATGCTCTCTTCTCCTAATGGTAAAGAATCATCCTAGACTGTTAATGCCACTACAACTCCAGATCATGTTCCTGGACAGCAGTAGGTTCCTACACATCTTATGCCTCCATGGCTTCAGTGAAGCCCTAGAATGGAAGGTGAGAGGCACAAAGCACCAGCATCACAAGAGGCATTACCAGGTCATGTCCACATTACGATGGAAGCCATGATGGCAAGGGTAAACTAGTGGTCAGCAGCCTCCAAGATAGGTGTAGCTGAGAGTCTTTGCTGAGGCACATTAGAGGAATTGTGATACACTTCTCTGCAGTGTTTATAGAGAACACGGAATGATCACTTTAAAAGCTAAATTCAGACTGTGTCAACCTCCAATAGTTCCCCACTGCATTTGTAAGACAACTCACACTCTCTACCATGACACCCAGCATCTCTCTAACCTCATCTCTTCTTTGCCTACTTTGCTCCTGCTGTGCTGGTCTTCTTGCTGTTAATAAAACATGCCATTTCTTATCCCTTTCAGCAGTTGGACAGCTCAAAAAGGTGTTCCCTTTGCCAGAAATACCCTTCTCGAAGGACTCAAATGGCACTCTCAGCTCATTTGGTGTTTTCCCAATGTCATCTGAGAGACACCTTCCTTCTATTTCAATGTACCTACCTCTGCCACAGCATTTTATTTTCACATACCTATCTTTAGCTCATGTTACAATACTCATCAATACCTGAAAGGATATTATTACTTACTACTCTAGAGTCTGCTTTTCTCCACTGGAATGTAAACTCCATAAAGTCAGAAAGTTTGTCTTGTTCCCTACTATTTTACCAGCATCTGGAACACAGTAAGCACTTAATAAATACTTACTAGATGAGTGAATACTGCTTTTCATTTTTTTAAAAGTTATTTAAAAAAAATCCCAGTAGAAGAAAAGGAATTGCTATTTATTAAATGGTCACTATATAAATTATTACTCAAATTGGGACACTGAAGAGAATGTTAACATTTACTAAGTACCTATTATGTAATTAATCATACAATTCCTTGTCCAAATTGGGAAAGTGTATAGAGGTACTATTAATAATTACACCATAACAGAAGACATACAGTTGCCCTTGTGTCCTAAGTACTCTGCCATGTGCTTTTCCTCTTGATGTATACAATATATATATATATATTTTTTTTTTTTCTTTGTAAGATTATCTTGCTTTGTGGTCTTGACTCAGGAAAGACCATTTTAATTCACCTTTGGTGAGAAAGTTAATCCCTGCTTAAGAGATCTAAGAGAAAAACAGATTCCTCTTCATCTAAAAAATTCATGCCATGCCAAGTTCTAAGTGTATCTTTATTCATTATCCTGTGCCCCACCCCTCCCCCACCAGTAAAATATTGAAATATACTTTAATTTTATGGGGATATATATGCTACTTATGCAATGAAAAAAATAATTACTGGCAATAAGCACATGAGTTATTTTTTAGTCAAATTCCCTAATACTATAACATCTTTATAACAGATGAGATATTGTGGATGCCTGGGTGGCTCAGTTGGTTAAGCATCTACCTTCAGCTCAGGCTATGATCCCAGGACATGAGATTGAGTCCCGCATCTGGCTCCTTGCTCAAAGGGAGTCTCTTTCTCTCTCTGCCTGCCACTTCCCCTACTTGTGCTCTCTCTCTCGACAAATAAATAAAATCATGGATAAGGAAGATGTAGTCCATATACAGTATGGAGTATTATGCCTCCATCAGAAAGGATGAATACCCAACTTTTGGAGCAACATGGACGGGACTGGAAGAGATTATGCTGAGTGAAATAAGTCAAGCAGAGGGAGTCAATTATCATATGGTTTCACTTATTTGTGGAGCATAACAGATAACATGGAGGACATGGGGGAGATGGAGAGGAGAAGGGAGTTGAGGGAAATTGGAAGGGGAGGTGAACCATGAGAGACTATGGACTCTGAAAAACAACCCGAGGGGTTTTGAAGGGTTGGAGGGTTTAATTACTTTTAAGTTATAAAACTAAAACCCTTAGGATGGGAAAAGGAAAGTAAAAAGTAAAGTAATATGTATATAGTAACTAAACAAATTTTTGAGTAACTATGTTGATGACAGAAACAAAGAATAAAGTTTTCATATCATTCCCAAACTATCTGTGCTTCAATTAATTTTGTGTTTTCCTTGGCAATGATATTGATAAAATTACCTTTAATCTGTATATGTTTACTTTTTTCAAAGTTCCATATGCAGACATTATTTCATATGGTTCTCATACACAAAAAATATCCTTATGTTCTATGATGCTGTGTAGTCATTCTTACTTTATAGATTTAGATGCTAATTCTTAAGGACAAATGACATGGCCAAGGTCAAACAAAGCTTTAATGTAGGACTTAAACACAAGCCACCTAAATTCACATTCCTTCTATTTCTTCAAAACAAGTCTTTAACTTTTAACTCTAGGAGTACCAAAAAATTGTAAAATCAAAATTGAACTGCTTCTTGCTGTGATTTTCAGAGGAAGCTGTCAAAGTCGGAGGCAGCATAAGAACAAGAGATATAAAGACACTTAAAAATATATATATAATTAAAAAGAAATATGATCAGATTCAACAGTCTTTGACCCTAACAAGCAGAATAGGGAGAGAAAAACAAACAAATTCCTTTGTTTTTTAATTATTCTTTAAAAATTTGACTCCTCTTCTAAGTGATTAAATAAGCAAAAATCAGATTCTTTGTGTACTGCTTCAATTTTATTTTCATTAAAGAGAAGTAAATTGAATAATGACTTTTTTCAAGAATACATATGTACCTATTAACAAAATTCTCAAACCAAATCATTATACAAAGCTTGATGTGTTGAGAGCGCACACTCTAAGAATTCACTGTCCAATAGGTGAAGGTCTCTATGGCATCACCTAGAAATTCTATATTCACTTCTTTTTTACTTTCTTTTACAGTTTTACTGAAAAATAATTGATATCTATCACTGAATAAGTTTAAGATATACAGCATGGTGGCTTGATTTACATCTATTGGACAATTTTTATAACAGACCTAGCTAATATCTATCTTCCCATATAGACACAATAAAAAGAAAATTTTTTTTCTCCGTGTGATGAAAATTCCTAAGATTTTCTCTTTTAGCATCTTTCCTAAATATCATACAGCAGTGTTAGTTACAGTCATCATGTTGTACATCATGTTGTATCATCTCTGGTATTTATCTTATAAATGGAAGTTTGTACCTTTTGACCATCTTCCTCCAATTCCCCTCCTATCCCTGTCTCTGGTAACCACAAGTCTGATCTTTTCCTTCTGAGTTTGTTTTGGGGTGTGTGTGTGTGTGTGTGTGTGTGTGTGTGTGTGTTTAGATTCCACTTATAAGTAAAATAATACAGTATTTGTCTTTCTCTTATTTCACACGTAGCATAATGCCTTCAAGGTCCATCCATACTTTCGTATATGTTAGGATTTCCTCAGGGAATTTTTATGAATAAATAATAATTCACTGTGTGTGTGTGCTTTACCCTTTCATCTGTCAGTGAACACTTAGATTGTTTCCATGTTTCGGCCATTGTAAATTCTGCTGCTCTGAACATGGGAGTGCAGATACATTTTCAAGTAGTTTCCCTGTTAGCTGTGGATAAATACCCAGAAGTGGAATTGCTGGATGAAACAGTAGTTCTATTTTTAATTTTTGAGGGTCCTTCATACTACTTTCCATAGTGACTGTACCAATTTATTACCTCACCAACAGTGTAGAAGGATTCCCTCTTCTCCACATCCACACCAGCATTTGTTATCTATGGTGTCTTTTTTATTCTCAGAGAAAATTCACGTCCTTTTGGCAGAAAAGGAAAACCTCTGTGCATGTCACTTGCACTTGCAGTGATTGCCAGGAGACTTTGATGTTGCTATTAATACGGATCCCTGCTGTTACTGCACTTCATGATTTATCTCCATCACATCTACACGGGAGGAGGTCAGATCAGATGGAGGAAGCCATTCATTCAAAGGTGGCATTTCTCCTTCCACAGTCAGTGCTTTAAAAGAGTAATTCATACTTAATTAATGGCTGTCCTTTGTGTCATGATTTTGTTCATTTAGGCTTGCAATACAAACTGCTACTTTCTAATATAATTCTTCAATATTATCATTAAGGTTAGAAGTGTACTTTTGCAGTGAGAAGTCTTGACTCCTTTCCCCTACTGAAGAGATCAGCTCTATGTCAAGGTTTGTTCAAAGGATAAAGGCCAAGAAATTTTATGATTTAAAACACTGTGCTATGTATGATTGCCTTTCCAAATTCTAATTTATAGTCAGTGACATTTGTTTACCTATTCTCTTTCATTAACATTTATGAAAGCATACAAATATTTTATAGCCCTAATAGATGAGATACTTAGCAATGCTTTATTGACTTTCATTATCTTTACAAGACAGCTCAATAATAAATAGTTGAGGTGTTCAGAATGTAACACCAGACCTACTTTTACTGGTACTGTGTTTCCCGATCTCTTAAACCTGAAATTTATAGCAACTGGAAATAAATTTATCATCCACTGGGAATATTCATCTAGGTCTGAGATATTAAATTTATATTCTACATGTTCTTTAAGTATCTCATCAATTTGGGGATGGGTTCAAAGGAGAACAATGCTTCCTTGAGACTATCAATTAAAAATAAACATTGTCCTCCCTTTTGTAATCTAATATTACTTATGCTGGTTTCAGAATTTATTTTCAGTTACTACATTTTAATACATTCCTTTTAGTATACCATGTGGGTTAGTTTGGATTTTTTTGTTTTTGTTTTTGTTTGTTTGTTTTTGGATGATATAGTTTGTCCTGGAAACTGCATTTCACTCAACACAAACTATAACAAGGTCACATGAAGACTAAGTAGAAAGTGATGTGAGAACTTACTTATTATCTGTAAAACACTCAGATTCTTAACAGAGAGAGATCTGTTTAAAGCTATGCTATGGTCACCAACCAATATCTCTACCATATGTGATATTCAAGCTGCCCATAAAGAAGTACAAGGGTCTTGTTTTTCAAAAATTCAAGTTTTACCAAAACACAGACTCTTTTTAAAAATTTTTTTAAAATTTTTTATAAACATATAATGTATTATTAGCCCCAGGGGTACAGGGAGACACAGACTCTTAACTATAGAGAACAAACTGATGGTTACCAGAGAGGAGCTGGGGGAGGATGGGTTAAATGTGTGATGGGGATTAAGGAGTGTCCTTGTGATAAGCACTGTGGTGTTGTATGGAAGTGTTGAAACACTAAATTGTACATCTGAAATTAATATTTCACTGTATTTAACTAATTGGAATTTAAATAGAAACTTTAAAAAACAAATACAGATCAATGGAACACAATGGAGAACCCAGAAATGGAACCTCAACTCAAGAGTCAACTAATCTTCAACAAAGAAAGAATATCCAATGGAAAAAAGACAGTCTTTCCAACAAATGGCATTGGGGAAATTAGACAGCCACATGCAGAAGAATGAAATTTGACCACTTCTTTATACCATACACAAAAATAAACTCAAAATGGATGAAAGACCTAAATGTGAGACAAGAATCCACCAAAATCCTAGAGGAGAACACAGGCAACAACCTCTTTGACCTCGGCCACAGCAACTTCTTGTTAGACACGTCTCCCAAAGCAAGAGAAGCAAAAGCAAAAATGAACTGCTGAGACTTCATCAGGATAAAAAGCTTTTGCACAGCAAAGGAAACAGTCAACAAAACTAAAAGGCAACCTATGGAATGGGAGAAGAGAGTTGCAAACATCTTAACAGATAAAGGGCTAGTATCCAAAATCTATAAAGAACTTACCAAACTCAACACCAAAAAAACCCAAAAAATTCAGTCAAGAAATTGGCAGAAGACATGAATAGACATTTTTTTCAAAGAAGATATACAAATGGCCAACAGACACATGAGAAAATGTTCCACATCCTGAGGCATCAGGGAAATACAAATCAAAACCACAATCAGAAACCACATCACACCCGTCAGAATGGCTAAAATTAACAACTCAGGAAATAACTCATGTTGGCAAGGATTCGGAGAATGGGGAACCCTCTCACACTGTTGGTCAGAATCCAAACAGGTGCAGCCACTCTGAAAAACAGTATGGACGTTCTTCAAACAGTTGAAAATAGAGCTACCCCATGACCCAGCAACTGCACTACTAGGTATTTATTCAAAAGATACAAATATAGTGATTCAAAAGGGCACATGCACGCCAATGTTTATAGCAGCAGTGTCTACAATATCCAAACTATGGAAAGAGCCCAGATGTCCTTCAACAGATGAATGGATAAAGATGATGTGGTAAATATTTACCATAATAGAATATTACTCAGCCATCAAAAAGAATGAAGTCTTGCCATTTGCAAGGACGTGGATAGAACGAGAAGGTATTATGCTAAGCAAAATAAGTCACTCAGAGAAAGACAAGGATCATATGATTTCACTCATATGTGAAATTTAAGAAACAAAACACATGAACACAGAGGAAGGGAAGGAAAAATGAAATAAGACAAAAATTAAGAGGGAACCAAATCATAAGAGACACTGAACTCTAGGAAACAAATTGAGGGTTGCTGGAGAGGAGATGGGGGGAAGGGATAATTGGGTAATGGCCATTAAGGAGGGCACTTGATATAATGAGCACTGGGTGTTATACGCACCTAATGAATCACTAAATTCTACCTCTGAAACTAATAAGAAAACTTTTTAAAAATTCAATTTTTAGATAAAAAGAACAAATGAAAGAATATTTCCTAAGTAAATAAATTTTGAGCATATTGCTAACTTCTGATGGTACCTACTACATTCTTCCCCATACAACCACCTGAAATGTAAGCCAGTCGTCAGAATTTAATACAGATGAGACTGACATGGCCTGATGCTAATATCGCACTTTGGAATTTTTAACATTTTTAACAAACCAAAATTAATTCACACAGATTTCACAGAAATTTAAGATCTCCTAAGTTTTCACATACTATGTTGGGAACTGAGGATAAATGTTTTTAATACAAAAATGTCCTGTTAACAATAGTCTAGAAGGAGAGGAGGGTTTTTTTTGTCCTTAATATACCTGACCGGTTGAATTAAAATTAAGCCCTACATTCATACTGACTCACGTACCAAAGCATGTGGCAACAAACTTATAAAGTAAGTCTTTTTTAATACCCAGAGATTGTCTCATCAATGATTATGTGTTTGTTTTCATTTAAAATAAACAGCTAATAGGTATTTGTATCAATTTTTATGATACCATATCTGCTTGACCTTTTTTTTTTACTTAACCTTTTAATAAACTGAAAAGTGAATTCACTTAGTATATTCAATTGTTATGTTTGCTCTTATGTTTTGTATATAAATATTTATTTTTGATTAATTACAGAATTATAGAAAGTTGCAAAGATTTTATTGAGAGCTCTGATACAATCTTTACACAATTAATGTTAATATCTTACATTATAATGGCACATTTGTTAAAACTAGGAAACCAACATGAGTATACTCTTATTAACTGAGCTGCAGGCTTCACTTGGATGTCACCAGTTTTTCCACTAATGCCATTTTACTGTTTCAAGATCCAATCTAGGATTCCCTCACTGCATTTAGATGCCATGTCTCCTTAGGATACTCTAGACTACGACAGTTCTTTGGGTTGGAGGACCTACTCATTCCAAAACGTAAGGAGTAGATCATCTCAACATAACATCATTAGGGATGTCCACTTTGGTCATTTGGTTACGGTAATATTTGCCAGGATTCTCCACTGTAAAGTGACTATTTTTCCTTATCCTTACTCCATTATTTGGAAATGAATCACTAAATTCACCCCACAGGGGTGCCTGGGTGGCTCAGCTGGTTTAAGCATTTGCTTTTGGCACAGTGGGGGGGCCTGCTTCTCCCCCTCCTTCTGCTGCTTCCCCTGCTTATACTCTCTGTTAAATAAATAAATAAAACCTTTTTAAAAATAAAATAAATAAATAAAAAATAAATAAATTTACCCCATAATCTCCAGGTTAAATTCTACCTTCTAGAAGAGGGGAGTAGTAATCTAGTAAGTCATAAAGAATATTTGTCCTTTCTCTCCTGCCCTTATATTTAAATTATGATAATACTATCACCATTGCCTCATGTCATAGTGTCTACTTTCCAGAGAGAGGTGATTATCGTTCACTAACATATGAATGTATCTAATTACAAAGTAATCTGAAGTGAAAAATTTTTGATTGTATTACCAATTATTGGTCCCTTTAGCTTTCCATATGAGAAAGGAAATGTATTTTCTCCTTCTGAAATGACTAGTTTTCATATTTTAATGAAAATAAATTTTACCTAAAAGTGAGAATCTAAAATACTTTTAGTAGACATGATTATTTCCAATGAGAAAATCACATTATACTTATTAAATATTTTATAGTGTCTTATACCTTTAGCAATTCTCACAATCACTTTCATTAATTTTTCTTCCTTTAAAGAAACCATATGAGGTACACCTAGTGATGAATACAAAGATGTGCACTTGACCTGCTTCTCTAAGTCAAGATGAGTTTACTTATGATTTTAAGCCTCTCTCCCTCTCCCTTAAGTTTAAATTAAAAATAGAGTATTTAGCAATACTGAAATACAGAGAAATTCAGTCAAATTGTTAAATGACACAAATATACTTATTATTAGAATCTAAATGAATTATGTCAATTTGGCTTTTTACATTTATTCATGTATTCTTTCATTCTGCAAGTCTTAAGTCTAACACATGCCAACCTACGTGCTGGAGATGCATACAGAAAAGATGATCTCTACCTGTAAGGAAATGATCACCTAGTTATAGGCAGATAGATGAAGTAAATGAACAATAATCTTACAGTGAATACATGCTGCTGTTAAAAACAGAAAAGGGGAGCTCATGTGGCCAAACACAGGACAGTTTAATTCCTCTGTCAGGCTGTGAAAAACATCTTGGAGAAAGTGACATATACTTGGGAGCCTTAAGGGGGGCATTAACCGGCAGAATAATGGACAAGTAGAGATTCTTGGCAAAGTATAGAAAAGTATATATGAAGTCATAATGATATCTGCAGAACAGGTCACTTTTAGGGCAATACAAATAGTTTTTAGATGACAGATTGTGTGTGGCAGTTGCAGATAAGAGGGCTGAAGAAATGACCAGTGGCCAAATCATAAATGGACTTATGCTAGGGGAAGAAATTTATACTTAAGCCCAAAGGCTAAGAAATTCTAAGTAGGAGAAGTTTTTTTTTGTTTGTTTGTTTGGGGGGGGAGTGTTATGCTTTTATTTATTTAGTTAGTTACTTAGTTAAGAGAGACAGAGGGAGGCAGACAGAGCATGAGCATGAGCAGGGGTAGGAGACAAGAGGCAGAGAGGGAGAGGGAGAAGCAAATTCCACTGAGCAGGGAGCCTGATGCAGAGCTCGATCCCAGGACCCCAAGATCATGACCTAAGGCAAAGACAGATGCTTAACTGAGATACCCAGGAACCTGGAGAGTTTTATATAATATAATTTGTATTTTTAAAAACAGTCTAGCATAGTGTTGGGACAGAGAAGCCAGGTAGACTGTAACCACAGCACAGAAAGCAGGAGAGCCTGATTATAGCAGTGGGCATGGAGAAAGGCGAGTTATTTGTCAAGCTGTTTAGAAGACAAAATTGACAGGACTTGGTGAAATGATTAAATTTCAAGAGTGAAAATCAGGTTTCTGTTTAGGAAAAGGTTGGGTAGAAGGAGAATGAGATGAAGGTTTTTTCAGAGAATGGAGATGACTGTTAAAGTTATTCGTGAATATTACTAGTAGGTGACAGGAGGTGAAGATTTCCCTGATTTATAATAGGTAATTTGTTCATGAAAACATTTTTTTTAGGGCAAAGTGTCCAGAAGAACTTTAAAAAGTATTTGCTATCTAATTGTTATCACACAAACGGTTGATTAGGAAAAGCAAATATATATTCTCATTATCTCTGTATTTTAATCTTGAATCTCTCTTCTTCCATAATAAAACTCAACATACCCAGAGAAATCATTAAAAGGCATGTAAATTATGTATATCTTTAGAGGTAAGGATGAACACATAATTTTCAAGGTCTCGTGAAAATAAAAATTTAGACCTCTTTTGCAAACAACAAGGAGTAACTGCTAACAGAAATAAAAGAGGGGACATCATACAGATCCCACAAAAAATAAAAGTAATAAAAGAATACTATGAACAACTCTATGCCAACACATTTAATAACGTAGTTGAAATCAACCAATTCTCTGAAAAACACAATCTGCAAAAACACACACACAAAGAAAGAAATGACCTGAATGATATTTATACATTAAAGAAACTGAATCAACAAGTAATAATTTCTCAAAAGAGAAAGCACAGACCCAGATGAGTTCACAGATGAAATCAACCAAATATTTAAGAAAGAAATTATGCCAATTCCTTTTTTTTAATTTTTTAAAAAGATTTTTACTTATTTATTTGAGAGAGAGAACGAGAGAGAGAAAGAGAAGATGAGAAGAGGGAGGGTCAAAGGGGAAGCAGACTCCCTACCAAGCAGGGAGCCTGATGTGGGACTTGATTCCAGGACTTCAGGATATGACCTGAGCTGAAGGCAGATGCTTAACCAACTGAGCCACCCAGGTACCCCCAAATTATGCCAATTCTATGCAATCACATTCAGTGGAAGGGAGCAGAAGTGACACTTCCTAACTCATTAATGAGTCCAACATTATTCGAATATCGAAATCAGACAAAGCTATTACAAGAACAAAAAAGTAGAGGCAAATATTGCTCATGAATACACGTGCAAAAATGCTCAGTAAGATGTCAGTAAATCAAATCCAAAAAGTGTAAAAAGAATTACATACCACAATTAAGAAGGATTTATCCCTAATATGCAAGGCTGGTTCTACACTGGAAAATCAATTAATGTAACCCATCACATCAACAACTAAAAAAGAAAGTCACACAATGATATCAATAATTCCATGAAAAGCACTAAACAAAAATTCAACACACATTCATGAGAAAAACTTTCAGGTAACTAGATATATAGGAAATTTTCTCAATCTGATAAAGGCTATCTATAAAAACCTACAGTTAACATCATATGTAATGGTGAGAAAGTGGAAGCTTTCCCCTCTAAGAAAAGGTACAAGGAAGGGTATCCCCGTAACAGCTTTTTTACATATCATATTGGAAGTCCTTGATAATGCAATAAAGCAAGGGAAAAAAGTATATGGGTTCAGAAGACAGACATAAAACTGTCTTTGTTTGCAGATGACATAATCATCTAAGGAGAAAATTTGAAAAAAATAGACAAAAATGTACTGAAACTAATAATCAATTATTGCAAGGTTACAGGGTATAGGATTGCAATATAGAAAATTCAACTGCTGCTCAATATACCAACAAAGAAAAAGTAGAATCTGAAATTATAAACAAAACACTGTTTATACTAGTACCCCCTGCAAAATGAAATGCTTAGGTATAAATCTAACAAAATATGCAAGATCTATATAAGGAAAACTACCAAACTCTAATGAACCCTATCAAAGAATTAAATAAATGGAGAAATATTGCATGTTCATGGATAGAAAGACTCAGTATTATCAAGATGTTAGTTTTTCCCATCTTGATATATAGATGTGATGCATTCTCAATCAAAATAAGCATTTTATGAGTATCTACAAAGTGATTCAAAAGCTTTTATAGAAAAACAAAAGACACAGATGAGCCAAACAAAATTCAAAAAGAATAAAGTTAGAGGACTGATGCTACCCAATTGCAAGACTTACAGTTATCAAGATGGTATGGTATTTGTGAAAGACAGATCAAGGAAACATGATAGCCCAGAAATAGAATCCCATAAATACAGTCAACTGATATTTGACAAAGGAGCACAAGCAATTCAGTGGAGCAAATATAGTCTCTTCAACATATGATCTTGGAACAACTAGATATCCACATACAAAAAAATAATAAAATAATAATAATAATAATAATAATAATATAGACACTAATCTTTCACCTTTCTTAAAGTGGATCAAGACCTAAGTGTAAAACAAAGAACTATAAAACTCTTAGAAGATAGCATATGAGAAAACTTAGATGACCTTGAGGATGGTGATCACTTTAGATATAACACCAATGGCATAATCAATTAAAAAATGATAAACTGTACACCATTAAAATTAAAATGTCTCCTGTCTCCTCTGTAAAGGACAAGGTCAAGAAGATGAGAATACAAGCCCCAAAGAGGGAGAAAATATTTGCAAAACACATCTGCTAAGTAACTGTTCTCTAAAATAAACAAACAAACAAACAAAAAAACCACTTAAAACTCAGTAATAAGAAAACAATTTGATATGCACAAGACCTTACCAGGTATCTCAAAAAAGAAGATATACATATGACAAATAAGAATATGGAAAGATGCTTCACATCATATGACATAAGAAAAATGCAAAATAAAAAAACAATGAGGACACCACTACATACCTATTAGAATGGCCAAAATCTAAAACACCTACAACACCAAATGCGGGGGAGGATGTGAATCAAGGGTAACTCTCAGACATTGTTGGTGGGAATGCAAAATGCTCCCCCCACTTTGGAAGACAGTTTGATTGTTACATAATTAATAATGTTTTTATCATGTGATCTAGTAAATGTACTCCTTGGCATTTACCCAATGGTATTATACCCACACAAAAATTTGTACATAGATGTTTCTAAGCAGCCTTATTCATAATTGACAAAATGGGAAGCAACTAAGATGTTCTTCTGTAGGTGAAAAAAATAAACAAACAAACAAAATTCTGGGGAGAGTAAGATGGAGGCAGAATTTGAGGACCCTAGGCTCACCTTGTCCTACAAACACAATGAAGTAACTATCAAATTATCCTAAATACCCCAGAAATATACCTGAAGACTGACAGAACACACTCCACAACTAAAGGAGAGAAGAGGTCATAGAAGTGCAAAAATATGCAACTTTTTCATATGCAATGAAGTGAAACAGCTTGGGGCTATTACAGACTGGAGGGAGCTGTGATCAGGGAAAAGGGCAAGAGAGAGAGGAGCACATGGGGGAATGCACAAGGAGAATGTTTCTCCAAACCCACTGGCTTAGAGTAGAAGAGGGGCTGAATTTCTGGAGTCCTTGCAACCAGTGGGGCTTAAAGCCTAGAGTTGTAAAGGTCAGCAGGCTTGGCTGGGATAGAGCCTGCAGGGCACTGTGCTGCTCCTGGAGAGAAGGCAGGCAAACTACCTTACAGCAGACAGCATGGCAATAACAATCTGAAATGCACCCGGGGCACAGAATGGTGAAACTATTCACTCTTCTTAGAGCCCAGCACATCTCTGAGAGGCAGCCTTCATGAGCTCTCAGAGAACAATGGAGTTGGTTAGCACCATTTCCCTCCCCAACTCCTCAGCATAAACATTGGGCATCCCCCCAACTCCCACCACATGTGGGGAAGCATGCTGTGCAGACACTGGCTATCTAACTTGCTTACACCTAGCCCCACCCATCTGGACTCTAGTAGAATTGCCCTTCTCAGTCATGCTTGCTTCTGTCCCAGGGCAGTGTGCCCCCTCCCAGAAGACCAGAAAAAACCCTGCCCACACCATGTCTCCTGACCAGAGTTCCACAGGGCCTCAGTTCTGGTGGAGGTGGTGACAGGTTTCATTTCACAAGCAGACCCGAACACACCTCATTAAAACTTCCACATTCAAGCCAGGGGCCAAACACTGCCTACAGCAGACAAGGAGAGCCTATGCAGATGACTAGGCTGACAGACAGAGCAACCAAAATACAACAGCAGAACACACACAGCACACACTGGAGACATCCCTAAAGCACCAGGCCCTGGATACTAAATGATCTCTCCATAACACCTTTACTTTCAGGAGCAGGAGACATAGCTGCCTTTTCCAACACAAAGAAGAAGGTGGAGACTTGTAAAAAATGTCAAAATGGAGGAATTTATCCCAAATGAAAGAATAAGATAAGGCCATGGGTAGAAATTCAAGTGAAACAGATATAAGTAACATGCTTGATGGAGAATTTAAAGCAATATCATAAGGAGACTCCCTGGGCTTGAGGTAAGAATAGAGGACGTCAGAGAGACCCTTACCACAGAGATAAAGGAGTTTAAAAAAATCAATCAGAAATGAAGAATGCAATATATGAGATTGGAAAGAGGCTTGATGCAATGAACAGGCTGGAGGAAGCAGAGGAACAGATCAGTGACCTAGAAGACAAAATAAGGGAGTAATGAAGCTGAACAAAAGAGAGAAAGAATTATGCAACATGAGAAGAGACTTAGGAATCTCAGTGACTCCATCAAATGTAGTAACATTCTTATTATAGGAGTCCCAGAAGAAGAAGAGAGAGAGAAGGGGGCAGAAAATTTATTTAAAGAAATAATAGTTGAAAACTTCCCTAATCTGGAGAAGGAAACAGAGATCCAGATCAAAGAGGCACAGAGAAGTTACATCAAAATCAACAAAAGGAGGCCAACATCAAGATATATTATAATTAAATTTGAAAAATATAGTGATAAAAAAAAATCTTAAAAGGAACAAGATAAAAGAAGTTGTTGACTTACAAGGGAAAACCCATAAGGCTAGCTAGCCAGAGACTTCAAGAGAAAATTGGTAAGCCAGACAGTGGTATGATATTTTCAAAGTGCTGAATGGGAAAAATCTACAGCCAAGAATACTCAATTCAGCAAGGCTATCCTTCAAAATAGAAGGAGACAAACTTTTGTTTGTTTCCCAAACAAAAACTAGAGGAGTTCATGATCAATAAACCAGTCCTGTAAGAGAATATTAAAGAGTGGAAAGGCGAGATCAAAAGTCACAAAGGATCAGAAAAAATCTCCAGAAACAACAACAAAGCAATTAATAAACAAGTAATAAAATGGGAGTAAGTACACATCAATAATTACTTTGAATGTAAATGGACTAAATGCTCCAATCAAAAGACAGGGATGTCTGAATAAATTTAAAAAAAAAAAAAAAGAACAAGAACTGTCTATATGCTGCCTACAAAAGACTGACTTTATTTTTTTGAAATTTTATTTTCTTCAAATTTTTTATTTAAATTCTAGTTAGTTAACACAGAGTATGATATCAGTTTCAGGAGTAGAATTTAGTGATTCATCACTTACATACAACACTCAGTGTTCATCACAAAGGGTGCTCTCCGTAATATCCATCACCCATCTAGCCCCTCCCACCATCCCCCTCCACCAACCCTCAGCTTGCACTCTATGGATAACAATCTCTTGTGATTTGCCACCCCCTTTCTCTTCTCTTCCCCCGCTTCCCACAAGTTCATCTGTTTTGTTTCTTAAATTCCACATATGAGTGAAATCATATGATATTTGTATTTTTCTGATTTATTTCTCTTAGCATAATACATTTAGATCTAAAGACACCTGAAGATTGAAAGTGAGGAGATGGAGAAACATTTAGCATGCAAATGTATGTCAAAAGAATGTTAGAGTAGCAATATTTATATCAGACCATTAAGACTTAAAAACAAATATTGTAACAAGAGACAAAGAAAAGCATCATATAATCCTAAAGGGGACACTCTAACAAGATCTAACAATTCTAAAGATTTATGCACCCAACATGGAAGCATCCAAATATATAAAACGATGGGAAAAATAAAGGAACTAATTGATGATAATGTGATAATAGTCATGGACTTTACCAGCCCACTTACATCAACAAACAGATCATATAAACAAGAAAATAAACAAGGAAACAATGGCTTTGAATGCCACAGTGAACTGACAGGACTTAACAGGTACATTCAGAATATCCTTTCCTAAAATAGCAGAATACACATTCTTTTCAAGTGACATAGAATATTCTCCAGAATAAATCACATAGTAGGTCACAAATCAGGCCTTAACAAATACAAAATAAATGAAATCATACCATGCACCTTTTCTGACCAGAACACTATGAAACTAGGTCACCCACAAGAAAAACTCTGGAAACACCACAAATACATGGAGGTTAAACAACATGCTGGCAAACAATGAATGGGCCAACAAGGGAACCAAGGAAGGAAGGAAGGAAGGAAAGAAGGAAGGAGTAAAATAAAAAATAAAAATAGAAATAAAAATAAGTAAATATTACTATATGCAAGTAGCCAGACCTATCAAAAAGAAAAGAGAAAGGATCCAAATAAATGTATCACAAATGCGAGAAGAGAATTAACAACACAACAGAAATAAAAAGTTATAAGAGAATTTTATGAAAAACTATATGCCAACAAATTGAACAACCTGGAAGAAATGGGTTAATTCCTAGAAACGTATAAACTATCAAAACTGAAACAGGAAAAAAATAAAAAACTTGAACAAACTACATCAGTAATCAAAACACTCCCAACAAACAAAAGTCCAGGACCAGCTGGCTTCATAGGCAAATTCTACCAAACATTTACAGGAGAGTTAATACCTAGTCTTCTCAAACTACTCCAAAAAAATAGAAAAAGAAGGAAAGCTTCCAAATTCATTCTATGAGGCAAGCAATACCCTGATACCAAAACCAGATAAAGCCCTCACAAGAAAGGAAAATTGTAGGCCAATATCCCTGATGAACATGGATGCAAAAATTCTCAATAAAATACTAGCAAACTGAATCCAACAATACATTAAAAAATAATTCACTATGATCACACGGAGTTTCTTCATTGGTTGCAAAAGTGGTTCAATATTCACAAATCAATGTGATATACATTAATAAAAAAGGATAAGAACCATATGATCATTTCAATAGATGCTGAAAAAGCATGTGATGAAGTATAATATCCATTCATGATAAAAAACCCTCAACAAAGAAGGTTTAGAGGGAACATACCTCCAGATAATAAAGGCCATATATGGAAAACCCATAGTTAATACCATCCTCAATAGAGGAAAAAAATAGAGCTTTCCTTTTGTGGTCAGGAACAAAAGAAGGATATCCACGCTCACCAATGTTATTTAACATAGGATTGGAAGTCTTAGCCAAAGCAATCAGATAACAAAAAGAAATAAAAGTTATCCAAACTGTCAAGGAACAAGTAAACTTTCACTATTTGTAGATGACATGATATTCTATACAGAAAAGCTAAAGGAGTCTACGAAAAAAGGGCTAGAACTGATACACGAATTCAGTGAAGCTGCAGGATACAAAATCAATGTATAGAAATTGGTTGCATTTCTATACACTAATAATGAAGTAGCAGAAGGAGAAATTAAGGAATCAATCTTATTTACAACTGCAATACTGAAAGCAATAAGATACCTAGTACCTAGGAATAAATCTAACAAAAGAAGGGAAAGACCTCTACTCCAAATGCTGTAAAATACTGATGAAAGAAATCATAGAGGACACAAAGGAATGGAAAGACATTTCATGCTCATGGGTTGGAAGAACTAATTTTGTTAAAATGTCTATTACTATGAAAAGCAATATACACATTTAATGTAATCACTATCAAAATACCAACAGCATTTTTCACAGAAATAAAACAATCCTAAAATTTGTATGGAACCACAAAAGACCCCAAATAGCCAAAACAACCTTGGAAAAGAAAAGCTAAGCTACAGGCATCCCAATTCCAGATTTCAAGCTATATTACAAAGTTGTAGTCATCAGTATAGTAAGATACAGGCATAAAAATAGATACATAGATCAATAGAACATAGCAGAAAACCCAGAACTGAACCCATAACTATCTGGTAAATTAACCTTTAACAAAGCAGGAAAGAATATCCAATGGGTAAAAGACAGTCTCTTCAACAAATGGTGTGGAAAACTGGAGAGTGACATGCAGAAGAAT
This sequence comes from Mellivora capensis, assembly GCA_004024625.1. Classification (NCBI taxonomy): domain Eukaryota; kingdom Metazoa; phylum Chordata; class Mammalia; order Carnivora; family Mustelidae; genus Mellivora; species Mellivora capensis. The sequence continues at coordinate 22,086 of PISX010016501.1, forward strand.
GAAACTGGACCATTGTCCTACACAATACACACACAAAAAAATTCAAAATGGATGAAAGACCTAAATGTGAGACCTAAAACCATAAAAATCCTAGATGATGATTTACAGGCAGTGACTTTTTTTACTTTAGCCATAGCAACTTCTTTCTAGAGGTCTCCTGAGGCAAGGGAAACAAAAAATAAACTACTGGAACTACATCAAAATAAAAACCTTTGGCACAGTTAAGGAAACAACCAACAAAACTAAAAGACAACCTACTGAATGGGAAAAGACATTTGCAAATGACATATCTGATAAAGGGTTAGTATCCAAAATATATTAAAAAACTTATAAAACTTGACACCCAAAAGAATTCAATTAAGAAATGGGCAGAAGATATTAACAGACATTTCTCCAAACAAGACACACAGATGGCAAACAGACACATGAAAAAATGCTCAATATCATTCATCAGAATGGTTAAAATCAACAACACAAGAAACAACAGGTGCTGGTGAGGATGTGGAGAAAGGGAAACCCTCTTGTAACTGCTCGTGGGAATGCAAACTGCTGCAGTCACTCTGGAAAACAGTGTGGAAGTTTCTCAAAAAGTTAAAAACACAACTACCTTTGGATCCAGCAATTACACTACTTGGTATTTACCCAAAGGATACAAAAGCACTAATTCAAAGGGAGACAAGCACACCTATGTTTACAGCAGCATTATCTACAATGGCCAAATTGTGGAAACAGCCCCAGTGTCCATCAACAGATGAATGGATAAAGATGTGGTATATTTATGCCACACACACACATATACACATACATAATATGGAATATTAACCATGAAAAAGAATGGAATCTTGTTATTTTCAAGAACATGGATGGAGCTAGAGAGTATTAAGGTAAGTGAAATGTCAGTCAGAGAAAGACAAGTACCATATGATTTCACTCAAACAGGAATTGAAGAAACAAAATAAATGAGCACAGGGGATAAAAGAGATAAAGGTAAACCAAGCAACACTCTTAATTATAGAGAACAAGCACACAGAATGTACATTAGGTGTAAACCCCAAAGTAAATTCTGGACTTCTGGGGGCTTATGATGTGTCAATGTAGGTTCATTCTTGTTAACAAATATACCATTCTGATGAGTAATATTGATAATGGGGAAGGCCATGCATGTGTGGGGGCAGGGATATATGGGAAATCTCTGTATTTTCATCTCAGTTTTGCTATGAACCTAAAATTGCTCTGAAAAAGTTTTCAAGTGCTGCTAAAGGTATTAAAATATAAAGCCTTCTATTCTAAAAATATTTTGTTATTTATAAAATATAACTGGGGCAATCATGATGACTGAATAACATGAACTTATAAATTATAAAAATATTGTTATGTCACAATGTTATATAATATTTTATTAATGACATGATATAAGATTTTTCCACTCATATATCTGCAAATTCATTTATTAGATCAGCATAGTTTGTACTTTTATATACTTCATTATTAATAAAACTGAAAACAATGTTGGTTGCTCTTGGACAATGTAAAATCACAAGTAACTTTTGATGATTTTTAATTCTCAGAAAGATCTTTCTTATGATGCAACTGATATTGGAGTTAAGAGTATTTTATAAGATGCAACATTAGGATGAACTGATTATTCTGAAACATGCATTTTAAAACAAATATAACTGATGATTAAACATGCAAAAAATTTCTAGAAAGATTGAACTCCACAAAAATCAGTGTAGTATCAGTTTTAGTTTAATCATAAATTTATACAATAGCAATTTGATTGTTTCCTCTGACATTTCCTATAACTTGTAGAAGTTGTGTATGGTGTGGGTTTATAATTTGTACATAACTCAAAATGCCTATTTATGTAATCTTTCACTGGTTCTTCAATTATAGAAAAAAAATTTTTAAATGCTGTTTTTCTCTTCAACCAGTTCATCGAAGGCCATATGAAAACTGCGTTCTTTTACACTGAATGTGATGGTCTTTAAATTTAATTTGTATTTCTAAACCTGTATTAGTTTGGCAGTGATACAGTGTGTTCAGAATTAGAAATTCTAAACTTTTGTAAGAATTCTGTTAACTCCCTGATATACTTTATTGCAATGTCCACTTATAAACTACTATTTTTAAATAACTTATTGACAAAGTTTACTGCCTGACCACCTGTTCCAGCCCTGAGGACAGAGAGTTCATATTTGCAGATGCTGTAGGTATGGAACTGGAATAATGGACAGGCTCTGCCGGAGTCTCAGACTGCCAGCATATGGAGTCCTTTCTCTCTGCTGAGGCTTCGGTCAGTGTTGCCATCACTGTTAATACTGTAGCTGGCCCTGTCACCACTGTCAGTCTGGGCCTAGTTTCCAGATGAAGGAGGGGCTGATCTTGGAGCTGTACTACATCTGGACTGCTGTGAGGCATGAGACTACATATGTAAAAAACTCAAGAAAGTACCTCTTGGAAAAGATGAATATGCTTACAAACTCCCAGTAAAATTGATGAGATAAAGAGAGAGGGGACACAAATGACCAATATCAAGAATCAAGAGGTATCAATACAGATTATAAGAGAATCAGATCCATAATTTACAGAATTAGTTCATGAATATCACTAAACAAACACAGCAACATGAACAATAGCAATTAATAGCCACCAACAGCAACTCCGTGGAGAGAAAAGACTCTAATTTCCAGACCTACCACAATATACTAAATTTCCAGTTTTGAAAAAAATTATTAGAAGTTGTATAAACAAACTGGACAGTTTGGCCCACAAAGAGAAAAGAGAAATCAGTAGAAACTATCCCTGAAGAAGCCTGGATGTTAAACTTACTGGACAAAGCTTTAAAATCAATTATAAATATGTTTAAAGAAAAAAAGGAAACCATGTTTAAAAGACTACAGGAAATTATGATAATGTTGCCTCACAAAACAGAAAGTGCCAGTAAGGAGAATGAATTTATAAAATGTAGGGAGTAACTGGGACCAGGGATTCCAGATAAGGGAATGTTATGGTGGTATAAAGACCATGGGTTTAGTAGCCTGCACTACAATGGAGGAAAGACACACTTGAGAGACATGATGGAGTCTCACAGAGGATTCTGTTAGCAACTGACAGATTAAAGGGAATGAAGTAGAGGAAATACATAGCTTTATGCCTTAGAGAATATTACTATTGGAGAAGTTACATATTTACTACTGTACCACTTACCAGTATGGATCTTTCTTCTGATTCTGTCAAGATGGCCTTCTTAGAAAAGGCTTTTTGTTGTTTTTTTTTTTAAGGTTTTATTTATTTATTTATTTATTTGACACAGAGAGAGGTGGCGAGAGAGGGAACACAAGCAGGGGGAGTGGGAGAAGGAAAAGCAGGCTTCCCACCAAGCAGGGACTCCAATGCCGGGCTCGATCCCAGGACCCCAGGATCATGACCAGGGCCGAAGGCAGACGCTTGGCCGAGCCACCCAGGTGCCCCCAAAAGGGCTTTTATAAATGTATTTTTATCTCTGCTTCTATATTTTATGCCATGCAATTAATGGTGCTTGAAAAGTCAGCAAATCCTGGTGATTTTTCAAAATTTGTCTCAATGCCCATAACCTAAAACCTTTCTTGCTATTTCAGCCGCGATAGTCATAGCTGCTTGTATTTCTCAGAGCATGACTGATTCTACCAGATACTATATTCCTACAACTGGGAATGATTTTGCCTGTGAGGGGCTATTTGACAATATGTGGAGACATCTGACAATGTTGCAGACTGGGGAACTATGCTTCTGGCATCCAGTGGGTAGAGGGGCAGAGATGATGCTGGGCTTCATACAATGCAAAACACAGCCTGCCCAAACAAAGAATTATCCAGCCCAAAATACTGCTAGTGTCAAGGTTAAGAAACTATGGTTTAGGCACCTAATATATAACAGGCAGATGATTCATATGAATCCTGAATAATACTTCTAAAACTAGCGAGCATCCACATTTATAGTTCCAACTAAAAGCTTAAATATGAAAACTATGTGGTCATAGCCAAATATCTTAAATCCAAGAACTCCATGATATAGGTGTATCAGTGGGGGTCCTCCATAAGGCAGATACCAGGATGGGATGAACATGCAAGATATTCAGAGAGAAAAATGTTTATTAATGCTAACAGGGGAGGGACAGCAGTCATGGAGAGCCTTTCAGACTCTGATGCAGTTCTCTCACCTATGATGGAGATAGGGAACAAAGGACTCGGTAGGAAAAGCCTTAGACCATGCATGGTACAATTCTAAGGCAGTCTCAGTTAGGCTGATGGAAAGTGTTTGGACCAAAAATACCAATTAGAAGAATCCCATGTGGAGCAGAGTATCTTGGCTCCAATATCCCTGCTGTGCACAGTCACTGGCTGGGTAAAGCCCAAGAGAAGTGTGGTCTTGGCACTGACACTACAGTTGATACAAGCTTCCCGCAGCAAGCTCTCTCAGAGATCGCAGCAACAGACTTCCATGACCACCAAAATAGTTATTTGAAAATCATTCAACAGAAAATCTTTTTGCCTGTTTGTCTACCGGCTTCACTAACACAGTCCAAAGAATATTACCTAATAGCAAAATGAAAAGAGAAGGTTAAGTTTAGGAAACTAGCTGTGTTATTCACTTTGAGGTTTGATCAGTAGATTGAATATTTCTGGGCTAACATATGCATGTACTAAAGGCATATGGGTGGTGTAGCGCAGCTGTTTTAACAAGTTAGATAAACTTTGTAATATAAGAAAAAAGAAGAAAAAGAAAAAAGAAATACTTTTTGAAAACATATATAGACATCTTCAGCTAAATAACTTGAGGGTCACTCTGAAATTGTGTATTTATAACAACTTTTACAGAACTAAAAAAAAAAGTGAGATACATTTTTGAAAGCAGTCCTGAATAGATGCCATTCTCAAAATAAAATTTTGCACATGCTCTTATATTTTCACATTTCAGCTAAAAATCTACTTACTGATGGTTAAAAGATACTTTACTCAACCTGTCTTGAGGCAACTTTATCATTACATAGGTCATATTCTAGTTTATTTATTTACATAGTCAGTGTACCAGGTGATTCATTCAGGCTCCCTTGATTCCTTCCCTTCTCTCCCCTCTATATCTAGTATGTTACTAAAACCAAAATATTCCACCTTCTTAATTATTCATAAAAGCATCTCCGCCTTTCTTTTCCTCTTGCCCCTATTTTTGTTAGGATCTCTTTACCTTTTGCATTTATTTTACATAAAATATTAATTTCCCATTTCACGTAGTTTCTTCTACATTTCTCTTTCATTCTTTGTACCACTGCCAAAATAATCATCTGAAAGCATATTTTATCCCTTGCAATCGCCCTTCAGAGAATCCTTTTACTGTCCAGTACAACCATTAGCCAGCCATACATGGATGACTTCCAAGTTGATATCTCCATCTACAATCTTTTTCCTTAATTCCTGAATCATGTATCCACTATCTACTCAGTATCTCCACTTTGATATCTCATACACAACCCCAATTTAATATGACCCTTTATTTCACCCATAAAGCCTTTTTTCTCTCTAATAAAAATTTCATCCTCTCAGTCACTGACTTCTTTATCACTTTATCACATCCTACCCTACCACGTGGTATCAGATTTATCTTCAAACTGTATCACTTTAAATTTATGAAAAGTAAGTATCCAAATCCTTCTATGTAGTAGATAATGTTTTAAGTATATAGGATACAGAGTCAAAATTCCTGTACATCTGCAGAAAATCTGTAGAAAAAGCAATGTAAGCACAACTTTTTATGTACCTGTCCCTCAAACTAACAGCATAGCTCCTTTACTTTCTTACTTGTCAACCCCCATTCCTGTTTTGGACACCCAGCCCCTAGATTCTATAATTTTGATATTAGAATCTAGAGATTACAGATTGCCAGTTTCTGAAGTTTAGATTTAATACACACTGAATGTCTGGATCTTACTCATGAGTTCAAGGAAAAAAAAAAAACATGATGTGGAGTAGGAGGAAGGATGCTTTTAGGCTTGGACAGTAGTCAAGGTAAAATTTAAAATAGTGTTTATGAAACAAGAATATAGTTGAAATCATATAGCTATTAACCATCAGACTGAAAGGAGAGAAAGGCTCTAAACATAAAGAAAACATAGAATCAGAAGTAAAAACTCAAGTGTGATGCAAAGGAGAAGAGCAAATTTTCGTGTTTTATGTTTTAGTCTGTGTTAGCCTGGATCTGAATTAATCCTTTGTTCAAACAATATTGAGCCCCTTGTATATGCCAAGAACTTGCCCAGGCACTTGGTGTATTATAATGAACAAGTAAATGTTCCAATCTCATGGAACTTTATTTTAGTGGGGAGAGAAAGACACTGCACATACAGATGAATGAACAGTCATATATTAACCGACATAGGAAAGAACAACAAATACAAAGCGGGGTCATAGTGTAGAAAGCGATGGTACAAGGTGCAATTTTAAGTAGGGTGGCCCCTGAAGATCTCCCTGATAGGGTAACATGAAATGACATAAACAAGGATACAGGAGGTACAAATATTTTGAGGCAGATGTGACTGGAGATTGAAATACATGGAAAGATAAGATCAGAGAATCAAATCACGTAGGTCAAATCACACATGGTTTAGACCATCGCAGTAAGAAATCTGAATTGTTTTCTTAGATGGGAAGCCACTAAAAATTGATGAGGACAATCTAATATTTTTAAATAACTATATTTATTTCTTTATTGATAATAAACTCTGGGGCAGGAGAAAGAGAGGCTTTACAGAAATCTAAGCTCTTACTTCCTATATTTTTCTTTTGCTCTAAATAATTACTATGTAAAACTCCCAAAATAAGTAGCTCGAGATTAGAGGTATTTTTTTAAATTGGTATATTAGAAGCTGTGTCTTTTGATTCTCCAGGATGTTAGTATTCATATTCCCTATGTCCATCATAACATTTCTTATGACTTAGAGCAAATGTCTTTGATGGGCTTTTATAAAGTAGGTGTGATATGTGAATATGTAGTACTTATTCTATTATATCCAGAGGGTAGGAAAGTGTTAGATACTAATTGTTAGATTTTAGAATATGTGGAGGAGGTCAATATAACAACAACAACAACAATAACAATAATCATATATTATTTTGACTAATTGGTGGGTGAGCTGCTAACAGGATATACAGAGACATATTTGTTTATATTTATATAAGGTTTCGTTTTTTTGGTCACAAAGTTCCTAGGAAAAAGGTACATTGAGTATTCTCATTTTGTGGAGATGAAATAGGGATTTACTATGGCTACATAACTAACACAAGGTCACACATAACACACACTATGGCTACATAATTAACACAAGATCACAAGGTCACATATACATAACTAATACAAGTTCACAAAATGGTGAACAATAAACTGTGTCCAGCAGTCTGAATCCAAAGCCAGCAGCCTTAAGCTACACAAGCTTGAAGGAAGAAGTATGGCTTGGAATCATCCTTAAAAATAGGTCAAGTTCTATATCCGGTAATACAGGACTGATGTCTAGAGAAATTCCTTTAGTGAAGACAACTAAAAATTCTAGAAAAAAATACAACATACACATTTTTAATGCACGACTGTGCTAATAGAAAAGGTTAATTCTCAGATGCAAAAATGATGAGAAAATATGATTATAATGAGACAAGAAGATGTGAAATTTATACTTGGCAGAAGTATCTTTTCATTCATTTTTGATAGTGTAAGGGTTTGGCTTTAAAGGTTAAAGATGTACTGGATATATAACAAAATCCTAAAGCAACTCAAAATGGGGAGACAAATTAAAGATCTATACAGGATGTCAGGACTCCCACCAGGTGAATCCAACAGTCGTTAAACTAAAGACAGAGAGTGAAGATAGTTTCTTTTTTTCTCCCTCCCTCCTTCCCTCCTTTTTCTCTTTCTCTCTCTTCCTTCCTTCTTCTTTTTTGTTTCAAGATAGCTTTCTATCACATCATTGTTTAAAAAGGAATAAGGAAAAAAGTATCTTATGAGAATTCATAACCACAAATCTTCCATTAAAGGGTTAGAGTGGAATTCATACTACCTGTATGGTCTAAAATAGTAGTTGATAAAGTTTTTCTGTAAAGAGTTAGATAGTAAATATTTCAGATTTTGTGAACCATATGATCTTTGTTGGAGCCATTCGGTTTTGCCATTACAGTAGGAAATATCACTCAAGGACAAAAATAACTATGGCTATGTTCCAATAAAACTTTATTCATCAAATCAGGCAGCAGGCTTAATTTGTTCTGCAAGCTCTAATTTACTGACCCCTGACCAAAAGTGTACTTTAAATGAAAAATGAGTTTTAAGTGATCCCATGCTAGTAATAATAGAGACCTGGCAGAAGAAAACACAAATCATTTTTGGAGAAAATACTTCAAACCTAAGCTTCAAAGAATTCCCACAAATAATGTTCCAAGGAACAAGAGTTCAATAGGAAAGGAATAACCATAAGCAAAAGTCAATAAAACTAACACATTACAGTTAATCTGTGCAAAGACAGCAGATAATGAAATGACAATGTAGGAATGCTTATTTATTTAAAAGAGTAACAGCATGTAGTAAAAGTTGCTGAAAGAAAGAGGCTATAAAAGTGACTACATAGAATGAAATCATTAAAATAATCCTAATAAAAGATATGCTTAAAATGAGAAATTCAGTGAGAATGTTAAACAGATGATTAGATAGAAGAATTAATGAAGTGAAATACACATCTTTAGAAAACATTCACATTGTGACAGAGATAAGTGTGAATATACAAGGAGGAAAAATAAGTCCTAACATATCTAATCAGTGCTCTGAGAATGAGGGAAGGTGGTATGAGAAGCAATAATGACTAAGAATTGATAAAAGATACCAGTTCTCAGGTTGAAGGAATCTAGCAAATCTTTGAAAATATAATTTTTAAAAGATCACACTGAGAAGCACAACACCAAAAACAAAGGAGCCTATTAAATTTTCTCAAAGGGCTGAGATAAAATATCTCTAAATCTAGAATTGTGTACTATGAAAAGCATCATTTCATAACAATGGTGAACTAAACAAATTTTCAGGTACCCCCAAATTAGGACAATTCATCAACTACACAGTCTTACTAATAGAACTTCTAAAGAATGTACTTCACAAAGAACTCATTGAATCCACACATCTGAAAAACAGAACACATATGGGGGTGATTTAAGCCAGTATTGACTATATAAGGAATTAATAAAAATAGCTAGTATATAAGAAATAAAAAATGCAAAGACTAAATGTGATAAGCAGTATCATAGGGTGCCTGGGTGGCTCAGTGGGTTAAGCCTCTGCCTTCGGATCAGGTCATGATCTCAGGGTCCTGGGATCGAGGCCCGCATTGGGCTCTCTGCTCGGCAGGGAGCCTGCTTCCTCTCTCTCTCTCTCTCTGCCTGCCTCTCTGCCTACTTGTGATTTGTCTGTCAAATAAATGAATAATAAATTTTAAAAAGTATCATAAAAATTAAGAAGATTGCTTAGATTTAAAACATTCTAAGGTACTTATACTTTGGGGAAGGAAGAAAAGGGTAATTATTAACTTTATAATCCCTTAATTTAATATTTCTGATAAAGTATTATGACCACTAAATAGTTGTAAAATGTAAAACCCAAGAGTTTTGGGTTTACACACTAGAGTATCAAAAAAAATAGAATGAGGTTTGGGGAGATTTAGAGGATTATAGGTAAAGATAAGTACATTTGCATGGAGGCAGGGATAAATAAAACATTTGGAAAATAAGAACATCCAGTAATATTTATGGGATGATCATTGTTAAAATATCATTTTAAAATCTTTATAAACAGCTGAACATGAAGTGCAAAAAAAAAAAGACATGATAAACTTTGCATTTCATATCCAAAGAATAGTGACACAACTTGCATTACTGTTCATCATTATGTGGACTGCTAACTCAAAATATGAGTCGACAAATGTAAACGTTGTGAAATACAATCTTCTTGTTCGCTGAGCTTCTAGAAACAATTGCAGAACACCAGCCTCACAGGAGGCCAATTACAGCAATGTAGCCTCCAGGCTCACATAATTACAACATCTGTAAAAGCCCTCTTCATGGATGGTTTACAGTAGATTTTATGAGAGCTTTCATGTTGTACCAGAGGCTTTAGCACATCCTGTGCTAATAATAACAAACAACCAATTAAAAACCAGATGATAAAAATTATTACTTTTAACTGGTAATAGTTTATGAGGTCTAAATTTGTTCTAACATAATACTACTCATTTTTTTAAAATTTACTTAAATGTTAATTCTCTACTAACTTTATATATTTTGGAATACAAAAACTACTCAACTATAGCATTCCCATTTATAATTCTAATAAAAACTTGTCACAGTTAAAATGATGATAAGCTACAAACACATCTAACACAAAATTATAAATATGTCAAAGAAACAAAAATTCTTTGGGCAAGCCTGAAGGTTTAACTGCTGTTCTTAAAATCTGAGGAAAATTTAATCACATCACATAATATTTAATACCTTTATACTCAATTCTTACAAAATAAACCCATTTCTGAGTACAAAAGCTGCCCTGAGCTTTCATTAATGAAGCATATTTCATTAGTGGCTAAATAAGGTACAAAAATTAATACTTCTTAAAAAAATTAATACTTCTTCCATGGGGAAATCTAAAATATGCTCATTTCAAGTTGAAAAAGATACAATGCATTTGACCATTATAATTCCATAGTCAGCTGAATATTCCTACCCTCCTGGTGACCAAGTCATCCCACAGCCCGATACAGGCACATACTGCTTTCTCCCACCTCCATCCTCATCTACATGACCAACTCCATTCAACTTTCATATTTCAGTTAAAATATCACTCTTTGGGGCAATTAATGGCTGCTCTTATCTGCTACTACACTGTGCAAGATGTTTCTTCCTTCTTGCTCATATGAATTTTATGTTTTAAGGAGGCTACACACCCAACATGGAGCCCAGCATGGGGCTTGAACTCACAACTGAGATCAAAAGTCAGACATTTAAGTGACTGAGCCATCCAGGAGCCCCAGAATTAAAAATATTTTTATAATTTGAATATGCATACATACATAAGTATGTATGCATATGCAGATGTATGCACATATACAGATAGATATGTATTTGCACACATTCATACATATATATGTGTGTATTTGTATATTTTTTAGATTTTTTTTTCAATTTATCACAGGCAGAGAGGCAGACAGAGAGAGAGGGGGAAGCAGGCTCCCTGCTGAGCAGAGAGGCAGATGCGGAGCTTGATCCCAGGACCCTGAGATCATGACCTGAGCCAAAGGCAGAGGCTTAACCCACTGAGCCACCCAGGCCCCCTGTATATTTTTAATGTAAATAAAACCTGACATATAACATAGTGCCTAAAAATAACCTATTCAAAAAGTCAAGTAGATGGGTTAATAAGGCTTGTTAGCTCTTCTAATTTAGTTTAACAATAAAAAATCAGTTAGTTTTTACCACCTTGACTCATCATTAGAACATAATTTCCCTTCATGATTATAGCAATATTTATGGCTGGTCATTAAATATTGTTCCTGCCTTTCTGGGAAAAAGATGTTTCAATAATTGCTTTAGCTTCTCTCGAAGTTTATTTCTCAAAGTTATTGCTTATTTTATCAGAATTTAAAGATGATACATTTTATAAAAACATGAGTTGGAAGAATGACATAAAATTTGTTTTGTGGAATATTTACAATAAGACTAAGATTAATATGAAGTAGGGATAAATCAGGTTTTGCAAAACTTTTTTTTAAATTTTATTTATTTATTTGACAGATAGAGAGGCACAAGCAGGGGGAGAGGGAGAAGCAGGCTTCCGGTTGAGCAGGGAGCCCAGTGCGGGCTGGATCCCAGGAGCCGAGGATCATGACCTGAGCCAAAGGCAGACACTTACTCAACTGAGCAACCCAGGGGCCCCCAAATTTTGCAAAACCCTTAAAAGAACTTAAACCATATGATCAGTCACTCATTACATTTTTTTCCTCCCTTTTCTATTTTTTCTTTCTTCTTTGCAATTGAAAATCAGAAAAAAAATATAGATAAACCCTGCAGATCCTTGTTTTAAACACCTAATTACTAATTTATTATCCTAAGAGATTTAATTTAGTACAATATGATTACTCAATCCTACCTTAAATCTCAGAAATTGAATGTTTTACACTAAGTAAAAAAGTTATGGACCAACGTGGTCAGTATTTGACAGTATGGTTGTTTTTGTTATCAAGTACCATTTGAAATTAAATTATATTTATAACTTATACTATAAAAATGGATAAATAAGAAAATAAAGGGAAAGGAATGAAATTACAGTCATCTTAAGCAGTTTCTCATGAAAGCACTAAAAAGAATCATTTCAATATCCTGAAACTATATTAAAATCTAAATCTTTTTTTTAAAGATTTTATTTATTTATTTATTTGAGAGAGGGAGAGAGAGAACAAGCCTCGGGAGGGGTATAGGGAGAGGGAGAAGCAGACTCCCAGCGGAGCAGGGAGCCAGATGCAGGACTCAATATCCCAGGACCCTGAGATCATGACCTGAGCTGAAGGCAGGCACTTAACCAGCTAAGCCACCCAGGCGCCCCTTAAAATCTAAATCTTGATTTCAATACAATTGTGAGCAATTATGGATGAATCAACATAGTAAACTGGTAGATCATAGTACTTAAAAGATAATTCAAGACGTCAGTTTATTCAACTCCAACCTCTGGCAAATACAGTATTTCTAATGAAGCCACTCAATATCAGAAAATTTAAGTAAGTTTCCCTGGATATATAGTTCATAAAAAATCTAAAGTTAGAAACAATTTGAAAAATGGAACAAAAATTTCAAAAGTCTAATATAGGAAGAAATGGTTTGAATGTATGCAGCTATATGGAAATGATCTGAATGATAAAACTGAGAGACCATAGACACCGTATAAATATAGTGTACAGAAATATGTGGTTATGTAATCATTTTATCTAAATTCGATAATAGGAAAAATCCACCAAAACAAAAAACCCATTTTGCAATATCTGCATTTGAAAATGGGTAAATAAGGCATAGACAAATATAGACTCATTAACAGAAAGTAGATCAGGGACTTAATCACTAGAAGTTCACTATAAAGGAGAAAGATAAACTTTCTTTCATCATTTTTTTAGCCTATACAGATAAGAACTTTTGATATCCATATGTAAGTGTGTTTTCTTACCTTGGGAAAATTCCTTATAGAATTATGAATATGCCTTAAAATTATAAAGACCCAGAAAAGACTTGCCCAGCCTTGGCATGTGTGAAATGAACCAGTCAACTGCAGTATGAACAGAACTTCTTGTCAGTCCTAGAGGCGACCAGCTGCCTATGAATAATGGCAAATTATACCAGGTCAGACCTAGCAAATGTTGTACCACTTGGGAGTTACTTAGGCTAATGACTAGCTAAAATATACATGGTCTGTATAATCATTTCTATAGAAAGAATTTCAGCTACCGCCACCCTAAATTTTGGTTTTGAACTACATTTTCTTCATGTATTTTAGTCATACATTCTGTCGCTAAGTGAGAATACTATATATTTCATTTGCTTTGACTCTCCTGAAGACAGACTGGTACCCTTCATACAGTGACAAAGGAATAGTCTACTACTTTATCCCCAAACCAGTTATGACTACGGCTCTGTCCCTTCTGGTCTGCACATACACTGAATATGTATGGCACCATAAGGAAATAAATTCAATTTCTCTTAGAAACAGGCCAGAACCTGAGCAACATAAGTGAATAATAATTACCTGAGCCTGATCGCCCATCTCAAAGAATAAACAAAGATTATTTTTATCTTAGAGGGAAATCAAAACAATCTGGCTTTCTAATAGTCTAGCAAAACATATTCTACCCACCGGGTGGGTAGAATAGACACCCAGCATCTATTCAGTGATACTGGACTCTGAGTTAAAAGTAAAAAAAATAAACTACTTACGTGTGGAAGGACAATGAATTTTAAAAAAAGGTTTATGAAGTCCCATGCCCCTTGACCTTCTCTTATTACTATTGCCTGGTGAACCTTTTCAAGATGAATGGTGTATATCTTTATCTATGACAGTCCATTTAGCAGTCACAATATTTCCTATAAGTTAGATAAATTGTCCAGTCACTTAACAAGAAGAGAGGCCAACATCAATTGCAGCAAAGGTCACTCAATCCAGTTTTGTTCTATATTAAATTGTCATCTGATCTGAACAGTGATTTCATCAATAACACATCTAACTAGAATGTTCCAAAATTTAGAAATCAACTGCCTGCCCTATGGGGAAAAATGAAGTAGGTAAATAAGACACAATTTTCCAAAGGAAACTCGCAGGGTATTGAACTCAGGATTACAGTCTCCCAGATGTCTCATTTATCATTTAAACTAAATATGACTTTTAGAAATGACACTGTTGGTTCAACGTTTGTCCTTATAGAGAATAAACAAGTGAATGTCATGTGCACTTTGTAGATGTAAGTTTAACTTTCTCTGTCAAACTAGCTAAGCAATGAATATATGAGAGAAGCAAAGTGTATTACGATATTATGACCTGAATCTAAAAATGAGGAGCCTAGCACACAGATCCAGAATGAGGGACAACTGACCTGAATTCTTCTGGAGATTAAATGCCACAAAAATAGAGTGTGGCAGAGGAGCTCAGTTGGAGGGAAAATAAAGAGACAGCTTAGCCAGTGTAATGACTGGGCCTCGGTTTATTCAGGAAAGAACCACCGCATAGCTAACAAGAACATTTTAAGGAAAATTCGGGAAATCTGAAAATATGGGAAATCTGAAATTGCGATTTATTGTCTTAGGTGTGGTAATGGTAATGTGGCTTTGTAGGAGGAGGTCTTTATTTCTGGAAAATGGAAACTGAAATGTTTAGGGGGAGGGGTCATGAGGTTTATAAACAAGTTTTAATAACTTGGCAAGATGGAACTGTGTGTGCATGCGTGTGAGGGGGTGTGTGTAGACTGAGCAACTGTGGAAAGAAAGTTCGTGAATCTAGGGGAAGGGTGTACCAGTATATACTGCAGATTATTTCAACTTTTCTGGGGATTTAACACAATTTAATTTTAAAAAATCAAATGTATTCCTACACTCAAAATCTCTTCCAACTCTGGAGCTTACTCCCTGTGGTGCCAGCATATTTGTTGCCATTTATTACATTTTTATATGAGCCTGTTTATAGGTGCCATTAGATAAACTCAGGTCTTTCAAATGAAGGAGTTTCTAGCCCATTTAGGAAAAAGAATATTTGTACAGATAGCCATAAAACCAATGGTAGGAAAATTTGGAACTGGTGACCTTGATGCTAAGGATTGGTTTCTGTTAAGGAAAAGACCAGGTATCCTGTGAGCATTCCTGGTGTCATTTCCAGCATGCTCATAGAATGTCTTTCCAGTTATCCATCTAAGCCAACCTTTATCCTTGGTGAAAACACCACTTTGGTTTTTTTCTAAGTGATAAAATTGTATTTTTGTCATTTATATAAGACTTGGTTTTGCTCTCAGTAGAAGATTAAGACAGCTTTGGATAGATTTGTGTTGGTCTTCATCTGACAAGTGAAGGAATGTCTTCATATTTAAGAAAATACTCATTTTCTAAAAGCAGAATACCCAATTCTGTCTGTTCCATTTTGATGGAATTCCGAACAAACCCTTAACCATGGCAATCCCAGTAAAACTAAAGGAAAGGGATTGTAGAACATGCAGACTGTTCATATTATATGTATGTATTGTGATTTTCTCATGTCCCCTGCTTCTCTTGATTTGCGATTTCCCAGTGTCCCCTGTCACGTGCCCAGAGAACTTTCTTTGACGGTAAAAGCTGTGCAAAAGGCATGAGACTCAGGCCTATTTGTTTAAATGGTGGAAAAATATAAGTTATTTTCTAAGTAATAAAGATATGAAAATTATCATTGTAAATAAAGTCTAAAGTTTGAAATGAAAAAAAAAAAGGGGGATCCATTTTATTCAGAACTAGACTGTTCTTTACAGTGAGCTGCAAGACCCAGAATGATGTAGTTCCTTACCATACCTCTGATCATTTCGCCCACAATTGTTTCCCTTTGGTAGGTTTACTCCAGCCACACTGGCATTTCTGTTGTTTCTCAAACATAACAGGCGTGCCTTTGCATGGCCAGTTCCCTCAGCCTGAAACATCATCTGCCTACATTCCTTAATTCCTTAAGGACACCTCAGCGGAACCTAATCTACCTACATTTTTTAAAACTGTTACTAAGATGCACACATGTTAAACCCCCATACATTTTTTAAAGATTATTTTATATATAGAGAGAAAGAGCATGTGTGAGCCAGGAGAGGGGCAGAGCTAAAGAGGGAGAGACTCTCAGGCAGACCCTCTGCTGAGCAGGGAGCCACATCCAAGGGCCCCGAGACTAATGACCTGAGCCAAAATCAAGGGTCGAACACTCAACTGACTGAGCCACCCAGATGCTCCTACCTCCTGTACATTTTTTATATCATTTCTCAAATTGTTATACATACAATTACACTGCATTCTTTTATTGTATATACTACCCCAAAGGGAGCTCCAGGAGGGATGATCTTTGGGTTTTTTAAATTCGCTAAATTACTTAGAAGAGTCCCTGGCACATAACAGATTCCTAAATAATTCTTATTGAAAGCTTAATGAATGAAGAAAGGGTTTTTATGGCTTTCTTTGAAGTTAGAAAATGAAAGCTCTGAGTGTGGTTCTGCGGGGGAATGCAATGAGCTGGGGCAGATAAAAGCCCAAAGAGGAAACAGCTCAGTATAGGGAGAATCTGGGAGGAGATCCAAGAAATAAGAAGCTGGAATTTGAAATGACCTCAAGATGACCCTAGATATTGGGTCACTTTTACAATAGGAATGAGGAATCGAGAAGGGAGTGAAGTAAATATATGAACCAACTTCAAAATATTTTGTAATGTGAGAAGGCTCATTTGTAATCAGAACATTTAGAATATAATCCAATGAGATGCACATGAACTATTTTAGAAGTAATGAACCAGGGGCACCTGAGTGGCTCAGTGGGTTAAGCCTCTGCCTTCAGCTCAGGTCACGATCTCAGGGTCCTGGGATCGAGACCCACACTGGGCTCTCTGCTCAGCAGGGAGCCTGCTTCCTCGTCTTTCTCTGCCTGCCTCTCTGCCTACTTGTGATCTCTGTCAAATAAATGGGTAAAATCTTAAAAAAAAAAAAGAAGTAATGAACCAGAAATAACCAGAATTTAAATAAAAAGACCATACTTGCCAGACTATTTAGCATCCTAACCCAATGATAATACTTATGTTAATACTGATACATATTCCCTGTCTTTAAAGCTCATCTGCAGGCACGGACCTCTATCAATACCACTTGTCCTACAATATATCAAGGGATATTGGCAAATGGAACCATATTCTTGCCATGAGGCAAAACTACCTAGTAAAGTAAGTTTTCTGTATTATTCAAAAGTACTAGCATCATCTTTGCAATTATAAATGACCTTGACACCACAGGAAATATATAACCAATGACATACAATGCATATTTGTAGCAATATGGAGTCACTTAAACTGAGATGGGAGAGAGATGATTAAGAATCTTGACGTTGAGGGGTGCCTGGATGGCTCAGTTGGTTAAGCGGCTGCCTTCAGCTCAGGTCATGACTCCATGGTCCTAGGATCGAGCCCCACATCAGGCTCCCTACTTAGCAGAGAGCCTGCTTCTCTCTCTCCCTCTGCCTGCCTCTCTGCTTACTTGTGCTCTCTATCTATCTGTCAAATTAAAAAAAAAAAAAAAGAATCTTGATGTTGAAAGGCATGAACTCAAAAGCCTCTTTTCAGGACATCCATTACACTGTCACTTTGCTCTTCCTGGGTACTAGTGTTATTCCGGAGATTAGTGATGGGTAAGGCCAGAAGTGATTTACACTTTACCATATGATTCTGAGGTAAGGGACAGACTTTTGAACAGAGACACTGAGATTATGGTTTCATGTAAAAAATGTTGAGAGATTTTCCACATGGTTATTATGTGTATCTTAGGGTTTTTTATTTTAAAGATAAAATTAAGGATAATCCACTATGCATTGTTAATTTATAATACAGAATATTTTGCTTTTGAAGCTTTATCTAAGAACATAATATTTAAATGAAATATGTTTTTATGAACTACAATCATGTGGTTTACAAGTTTTCCAGAACACAATCCCTTATGCTTTCAAATACATGGCCTTTCATAATTCTTTCAATGGATTTTAAAATAATCACTTGTATAGCGGCCTAGTCTAGGAAAGTCATTTCAAACATATTTGTAACCAAACAATAGTTAATTATAAAATAATCAATTGTGGTGGTCCCTTGGTTGGAACCTAAGAAACCGAGTCCATAAGGTTATTGCTAGACTGCCGTTTAACATTAACTTGTGATAATAAATGAGTTTAACTAGACATTTATCTTTTCTGTTCAGGGTCCTATCCCCTAAGAAATGGTCCTTAGGGAAACTCACTTGTCCAAGCAAAATTCTACTGAATATGTTTAGCTAGAAACACTTTTGGTATTTATATCTAGGCATTCACTACTCCTATATAAGCCTCTCTCACCTGATTTTTTAAATTTTGGCAAAAGACCTTGAGTCCCTACTATTTACAGAGTACTACCCGCAGTTTTCTATTGATTTATATCAACTATTTCCCTCTTCACTTATATCTACTGTATTTATCCTCAATAAATATTTGCATGTTTAGTTTTAATTGCTAGCAGTTTAGCTCTAAATGAGAAATACTTCAATGAGTCTTCCTCCTAACTTTAATCTAAAAATATCTTCATGACTGCTTAACATATGCAGCAATTATTCATTACAAGCATCTCAAAAATTAAATAATGTAAACAAGGAACATTTTTGAAACCTGGATTATTTCATTTATATTATTCTAATTTTATATTGCACTTCATTGCGACTACTGCACTTAATGCTAGTATGAAAAATAAGGAAATATGTCGAAAGATCTGTTGGAAGCTGACGATGAGTAGTGGTGAGTAAACATTCATATCACTATTCCACAGGTGTTCATTCTTCTTTTACATTCTGAATTAACAATTTTGTGTTCTCACTTAGTTAAAAACTAAGAATTTAAAAATACTTGAAGAAAAAATAAATTAAATTGTTATCACAAATATTTTTATAAAATTTTTGTCAATCACTTATTGGAATCCTACTTTATCATACTCAAACAACTTATTTAACTAAGGATCAAGATTAGATCAAAGTTAATTTTAAGTAATTAGTGCTTAAATAATTAATGTTGCACCTAGGAGAAAAACTAAATATTTATTTTGCTAAAGGGAATAATAATATTCCAAGATTTATATTTTAACTGTAAATGCAATAATCTGGTT
The DNA here is from genome assembly GCA_004024625.1 of Mellivora capensis. Classification (NCBI taxonomy): domain Eukaryota; kingdom Metazoa; phylum Chordata; class Mammalia; order Carnivora; family Mustelidae; genus Mellivora; species Mellivora capensis. The sequence continues at coordinate 41,553 of PISX010016501.1, forward strand.
TAATCTTATGTGTGCTTAATATCTGATATTAATGAAATCATTCTATACATAAATTATGGGATATATATTCTGCTTTTCTAAAGTCAAGAATGTACTTTAAAGAGCAAGGTTAATCTCCACGGTTACCCACATTTCACCAGTGTTCTCCAGGAAAGGGACTAATATTATTAGTTAGAAATTAACAAATCATAGTTTCATTCTAATTTCTGAACTTTGTCATTACTTAGCTCTTCTATATTCTGCTCCAAGGACTAAGTACTAAGTACAGTATAAAAAATGAATCATAATAGAATTATCACAGATAATTCTAGATTGCTTGGTTTAAGTGATCTGTTTTAAACTTCTGATACTTTGAGAAAAATATACACATCATTTCCTTTTTAAAAAATAATATTTACATACCCTTTGTAAAACATAATAACACTAAGACAAGGTCAATATTTATGAGTTAATACTTTTTGTCTCCAAATCTAGTGAATATAATGAAATATGTCAAGAGTTCCTGGTTAGATAAAATTATTTATGGTACATAAAAGTTCAGTTTTTGTATTATTTTTATTTTTTAATAAACAAAAATAGTTATATATGAATGGAAGAAATCCATTTATATCTGTAAGTATGCCTAATACGTACATGAACATGTAAATGTTTGTATTTTTCTTTTTAAGATACAGAAAGCTAAAAAGAAGAGATAATTTCTTCATACAGGTACCCATAATACCTTTCCTTTTTAATTTTTTCCCCCAGACTAATTTATCAACCCTGGAAAAAATACATACAGTAACGCTGACCACCAAAAGATTCTTCACCACAATATTATGAAACATCTTTAGGATTTATACTTTAAAATCCCATAAATATATTTATAATTATTTCTCTTTAAACATAAAAATCAACAATGGCATTTTCAACTTGGTAGAAATTGGGTCCTAATCGTACTCTAAGCATTTCTAACAATAAAGATGAATAACAAAGAGTATCAATTTAATGCTCACAAGAAAAAAATATTTTAAAAGGACAGAATATGAAGCCACTGAGGATGTTATAATACTGACAGAAATGTCTGATGTGAAATTTAGTGTACATTTATAATAATTCAATACAGAAACAGAAAATAAATACAGCCAGTGCAAAATAGCTTTTTTGAAACATTGATAAATGAAGTGATAGTCATCAAATTTCTATCTATATTGAATTGATATTATAAAGATAGCAATTATTTTATGCAATCCAATAAAAATTCCAGTGATAGTTTTTCATGACGTTTGGAAAAGACACCAAAGTTCACCTGGAAGAAGAGACCAACAACAGCCAACAGAGGCCATATCTTGTTTAAGAAATACATTTTAAAAAAATTACAATTAACACTGATACTAGTCATGAGAAATCAACAATAATATTAGAAAACTAAAATAAAGAACCTAAATAAGACTCTAAGAATTTGATATGTAACAAGGCACTATCACATAATTGTTGAGAATGAAAGGATGAATATTTTTAAGACATCAAAAGATACTCCCTTAGAGTCCATGGTAACATAAAATAAATTTCACATAAATGTAGCTGTTAAATGTAAAATCAATACTAAACAATAACAGCATTAGGAGAACTACTTAAAAATCATTAGAAACAGTGGGAAATGTTCTTCTAAATATGAAACCAATGAATTACTACACAAAGAAGAAAAGTCAAACTCATTTGATTGCATGACTTTGAATTTCAACATGGTAAAATTATTTTAAAAATTAAAATATATATTAAGAAGAAAAACTGTATATAAGGTAGTTGATAAAAAGCCTATTATTAATGAAAAAAAAGTCCAGAGAAAAATGAACAAATGGCATAAAGAGACCATTCTCAAGACCTAAGTAACTTTTCAGAAATTATAAATAATCTAACTCTACCTAGTTATAATCTGAAAATTAAAATAATATAGTGTTTCAACAATAAAATTACCCAAATTTAAGTTATCATCTTCATCATTAGCATTGGCAAGTATTTGCTGAAAATGTCATTTGTATGTGGCTAGCAGGAATATACATTAGAATAATAATTAGTAAAACTCTTTGCTAAGAATCACATAATTAGCCTTGTTTTTATGCCAGTAAATCTGTATCTAGAAATGCAATCTAAAAAAAAAATTAAGTAAAAGATTGTTTACTGCACTATTACTTGTAATAAAAAAATGAGATTAACACATCTATTAGGATGGCTATTATTTTTAGAAAAGGAGAAAATAACAAGTTTTGGCAAGGGTGTGGAAAAATCAGAACCCTTGTGTACTGTTGATGGGAATGTTAAATCACTCACTGATACACTCACTGAGGAAAACAGTATAGTAGTTCCTCAAAAAACTAAAAAAACAGAATTACTAGAAATGACTAGAATTGATCTAGCAATTTCAATTCTGGGTATATACCCTAAAGAAAAGTGGAGTCTTGGGGGATATTTGCATACACATGTTCATAGCAGCATTATTCACAAGAGCCAAAAGGTGGAAGCAAGCCGAGTGTCCATTAATGGATGAATAGTGATGTATAAATAGTGATGTATACACAAGATGGAATGTTATTCACCCTTAAGAAAAAAAAAAAAGGCAATTCTGACACATGCTACAATGTGGATGAATCTTGAAGACATAATGCTAAGTAGAATAAGGCAGCCATGAAAGGACAGTGACTGTAGAATTCCACTTATTGTAGGTATCCAAAGTAGTCAAAAGAAGAAAGAAAGTAGAATGGTGGCTGCCAGGGCCTAGGAAAGGAGGGTTACTATTAAATGGGTAAAGAGTTCCATTTTGCAAGACAAAAAATGTTCTGGAGTTGGAGGATGGTATTCACTGCACAAACAAGTGAATATCTGTCTCAGATATGTGCACTTAAAAATAGCGAAAAGAGTAAATGTTACATTGCATATTTTACCATAGTTCTAAAAAATGAAAAAGGAATCAAACTAAATGTCCCAGTAATTAATTAAAAATACCTATGAGGGGGATTGCTGTCAAGATGGCGGAGAAGTAGCAGCTGAGCCGACATCAGGTAGCAGGAGATCAGCTAGATAGCTTATCAAACCATTGCGAACACCTACAAATCCAAAGGGAGATCAAAGAGAGGAAGAACAGCAATTCTGGAAACAGAAAATCGGCCACTTTCTGGAAGGTAGGACCGGCGGAGAAGTGAATCGAAAGCGACGGGAGGATAGACCGCGGGGGAGGGGGCGGCTCCCGGCAAGCGACAGAGCAATGGAGCACTAAATCAGGACTTTTAAAATTCTGCTCCATGGAGGGACATCGCTCCAGAGGCTAAACCGGGGTGAAGCCCACACGGGGTCAGCGTGGCCCCAGGTCCTGCAGGGTCACAGAAGGATCGAGGGTGTCTGAGTGTCGCAGAGCTAGCAGGTATCGGAGCGGGAAGCCGGCCACAGAGAGCCGAGGAGTGAGCTCTCAGCTCAGGGTTACTTTGAACCGGTCGCAGGCTGGGTGATCTCGGAGCGCGGCCAGAGGCGAGGGAGATGGGAGTAGCCGGGGCTTTTCTCTGAGGAGTGGAGCCCCGAAATCTCAGCTCTTCCGGGCCGGAGACTAGGAGGCCACCATTTTCATTCCCGTCCTCTGGAACTCTACGGAAAGCGTTAAGGGAACAAAAGCTCCCGAAAGCGAAACCGAGCGGATTACTTAGCCCGGCCCCTGGTAAGGGCAGTGCAGCTCTGCCTCGGGCAAAGACACTTGAGAATCACTACAACAGGCTCCTCCCCCAGAAGATCAAAAGAAATCCAGCCAAGACCAAGTTCACTTAACAAGGAGAGCAGCGGAACTCCAGAGGAGAAGAAAGCAAAGGGTGGAATTCATGGCTTACTCCTCATGATTCTTTAGTCTTGCAGTTAATTCAATTTTTTTTCTAAAGGGCATTTTCCTAGGATCTTTGTCACCCTTTTAGTATTTTATTTGCTCCTTCATATAATCTTATCTGGAAAAAATGACAAGGTGGAAAAACTCACCACAAAAAAAAAAAAAAAAGAAGAGACAGTACCAAAGGCTAGGGACCTAATCAATACAGACAATGGGAATATGTCAGATCTAGAGTTCAGAATGACAATTCTCAAGGTTCTAGCCGGGCTTGAAAAAGGCATGGAAGATATTAGAGAAACCCTCTCTGGAGATATAAAAGCCCTTTCTGGAGAAATAAAAGAACTAAAATCTAACCAAGTTGAAATAAAAAAAGCTATTAGTGAGGTGCAATAAAAAATGGAGGCTCTTACT
>PISX010016502.1:16839-46263 GCA_004024625.1 Mellivora capensis
ACCCAGTCCCCCCAATAACAGACTTTTTTTTTTTTTAAAGGGAGTTTTTTTTTTTTTTTTAAGATTTTATTTATTTGACAGAGAGAGACACAGTGAGAGAGGGAACATAAGCAGGGGGAGTGGAAGAGGGAGAAGCAGGCTTCCCGCTGAGCAGAGAGCCTGATGCGGGGTCGATCCCAGGACTCTGGGATCATGACCTGAGCTGAAGGCAGACGCTTAACGACTGAGCCACCAAGGCGCCCCAATAACAGACTTCTTAACAAGAACATTAGATATATGCCTTCAAAACTCTGAGGAAAAATGACTTTGAATTTAGAATTCTATACCAAACTACCAATCAAGTATGAGGAAAGAGATGTTTTCAGATATGGAAGGGCTACCTAAATTTATCTATCACTTTCTTAGAAATTCTCAAAGAATGTGCTCCACTAAAACAGATCAAGAGGAAGAAATGGGGATCTAGGGGTGCCTGGGTGGCTCAGTGGGTTAAAGCCTCTGCCTTCAGCTCAGGTCATGATCTCAGGGTCCTGGGATCAAGCCCCACATTGGGCTCTCTGCTCTGCAGGGAGCCTGCTTCCTCCTCTCTCTCTGCCTGCCTCTTTGCCTACTTGTGATCTCTGTCAAATAAATAAAATCTTAAAAAAAAAAAAATGGGGATCTAGGAACAGGATTCAACCCAGAAGGGCAGCAAAAGCAAACACTAGGATGACAACTCTGCAGCAAGGCTAGAGAACAAACAGTATAGATTGGAGCAGAACACAAGGCTCTAGAAAGGTTTCCAGAAGAAATTTTAAAGGAATTGATAGATTACTGGGTATGTCTGAACATTTGTGGAGGGGCACAACACAGACACACAGGCAACACAGATAAGGAAGTAAGTTGCATTTGTAAAAAAAAAAAAAAAGATTAGTGATAAATTAATTCATAGTTTAAAAAATAAGTGAGGCCATGAACCACTCCAGAAAAACAAACGATTCAAGAAAATGAAACCACAGTATACTACTGACTTTGCAGTGAGCAATATTCACATAGCTGTAATACTGACGGATATGGATAGAACAACCATTTAAAGCAACTACTACCAGAAAACAGAAAATAATAAGCGTTGGTGGGGATGTAGAGAAACGAACCCTTGTACACTATTGGTGGGGTTATAATATAGTACAACCACTGTGTCAAACAGTAAGGAGGTTCCTCAAAAAATTCAAAGCAGAACTACCATATGATCTAACAATACTTCTGGGCATAAATCCAAAAGAACTGACAGCAGGGTCTTGAGGAGATAGGTATCTCTAGCAGATAAGCACCGAAGTTCAAAGCAGTACCATTCTCAACAGCCAAGAGGTGGAAGCAACTCAAGTGTCCATTGAAGGATAAAGTGTGGTACATTAGCCATAAAAAGGAAGGAAATTCTGGCACATGCTACAACACAGATGAACCTTGAGGACATCATGCTAAATGAATTAAGTCACAAAATGAAGAGTACTGTTTGATTCCACTTACACAAAGTATCTAAAATAGGCAAATTCATAGAAACAGAAAGCAGTATGGTGGTTACCAGGACTACAGGGAAGGAAAAAGGCTGGTTGGTATCTTGTTTGTTTTGTTGTTTTTTAAAGATTTTACTTATTTATTTGACAGAGAGAGACAGCGAAAGAGGGAACACAAGCAGGGGGAGTGGGAGAGGGAGAAGCAGGCTTTCCGCAGACCAGGGAGCCTCACGCAGGGCTCGATCCCAGGACCCTGGGATCATGACCCGAGCTGAAGGGAAACGCATAAGGATTGAGCCACCCAGGTGCCCCATAGCAGTTAACACTTTAACCAAGTAATCAAACTTAGCATCACTATTAGATCACCTTGTCATAAGGTGGTGCCCCCAGTATGATACAGGATGACCACACAACAGTACCTATGAATTACACCAGCCAGAAATGCTTACTCTGAATCTAATCCCTCCTCTACATCCAACTTCCATTTCATAGGAAATACAGGCGAATAGAGGAACAAGTTAAATGACACCACGGGGAAACAATCAGACACAATTCATAATGTGAGACAATCTATAAACAAGTGACCTAGATTAAGAGAGACTAAGGAGACAATAATTAAACATGTGAACCTCAGTTAGATCCTGTTTGAACAATACAAGAAGACATTTTTGGGACAACTGGGGAAACTGGAATACAAACTACGTATTAGATGATTTTTAAAAATTATAATTAAATACATATTTCAAAAAACATCAATAAAAAGTATTTTACCTCACTAATTATTAAAACAAAGTATGTTAAAATTTACCTATCAAATTGGTGACAATAAAAATTAATACAATTTTTGGGGGCAGGACAATCTGGTAACATGTAACAGAGGTTTTCAAAATATTTATATACTTTACCCAGCAATTCCACTTCTAGGTATTCATCCTATAGAAATAAGAGTTGTACATAAATATTTATTGACCAGAATGTTCACTGCAGCATTACTAATGAAAATGGGACAACCTAATTATCCAAGATGGAATAATAAATTATATAATACTTTCTAATCATTAAAAATCTTGAGATATTTAACATGAAAAGGTACTTAGAATACATTAAGTATCTGGAAAGTAATAGCTATTTTTTGTGTTCCCAGAGGGCTGAACTAGAAACTACCACTGGAAACTATAGGGAAGCAGTTCGGCTCAATGTAAGAAATAACTTTTCTAAGAATTAGAATTTTTTAAGCAATGAATGGCCTGCTTCATGATTTAATGAGTTTTGTATTATTAGAATTCTAAGCAAAGGCTGAATGGTCACTGGACAAAGATATATAGAAAAGATTTATATGTTAGGAGAGTAAAGAGAAGATCTTAATGACCTTTTCTACTCTAAGAATTTGTAATTCCATATAAAGTTTTCCATGAGCTGGAATGTCAGGAAGAAGTTGTTCATATTTTGGGGCACCTGGGGTGGCTCAGTGGGTTAAGCCTCTGCCTTCGGCTCAGGTCATGATCCCAGGGTCCTGGGATCGAGCCCCACATTGGGCTCTCTGCTTAGCGAGGGAGCCTGCTTCGTGCTCTCTCTGCCTGCCTCTCTGCCTACTTGGGATCTCTGTCAAATAAATAAATAAATAAAATCTTAAAAAAAAAAAAAGTTCATATTTCTTTCTAAATGCTATTAAGAGACTCACGTGGCATTAAACTAAAAAGAGATACTAGAATAATGAAGTTGAAGGATGATTTACACTATCATATTCTATATCAATAATATATACATTATTGATAAAGTGAAAGATGACTAACCTAATGGAAAGGATTCAAACGGAATTGGCAGGAACTACATTTGAATCTACTAAATTTTTCTTTCTTTCTTTTTTAAAAAATTTATTTGTCAGAGACAGAGGGAGAGAGAGCCAGTGAGCACAGGCAGAGTGGCAGGCAGAGGCAGAGGGAGAAGCAGGCTCCCTGCCGAGCAAGGAGCCCAATGTGGGACTCGATCCCAGGACGCCAGGATCATGACCTGAGCCGAAGGCAGCCACTTAACCAACTGAGCCACCCAGGTGTCCCTGAATCTACTAATTTTAATTTCTCTGTATCTAATAAAGAACTTGAACAATTATACTTTTCCAAGGTGACAGCACTACACGTATCAAAAAGGACAGGAGGCACTATATGCTTCCTCTATTTGTTTCTGGCTGCTCTTTACTTCATATATAAATAGAGGAGCAATGAAATATGCCCCCCACTCTCCCTTTGCAAATGAGTATGTAATCTTTAAACTCTGAATGCATGAATAGTGGGCAGTGGGAAGGAACACAAGAACATGGTATCATACTAGGTTCCTAGAAAGCAGAAGGAAGCAGTGGATGCCTGTGAAATTTTTAGAATAACTGGTGATGTTCACAATTCTTAGACATCAAAAAGGAATCCCCTAAAAGATGCACTTTTTAAAAAAAATAACTTTTTATTATGGTTATTTTTTCAAATACAAAGTAGAAAATAACATAATGAACCCACACATAACTATTACTCAGCTTCATTCACCAACATTTTGTTAAAGCTGTTTCCTCTAATTTTTCACGGTTTCAGCTTTTATTTTTTCAAAATTTGAAAACCAATACCTGGCATCATACAATTTTACCTGTAAAAATTTCAGTGTGAAAGGATACCCTTTCTTGCAAATAATACCAAGTATTCAATAAATGTTGGCGGCATGGCTAGGTACTGTTCTATCATTACATTTGTACCTAAATTTCCACATATGTTAAGCCTCATTATTATACCCATTTTGCAAATGAGAAAACGGAGTTTCATTGGCTTAAGGTCACACAGCTGGTAAGCAGTGGAGCTAAGATACGCACCTAGAAGTTAACCCTAGATTAGACTTTACTTTCCCAACCACTAAAGTATGCTGTCTGCTCTATCTGCGTTATCCTAGTTGTTCCTCGTGGGATATAAATTATTATGGTATAGTGGGAGAAGGACTGCTGAATGGGAAAGAGACAGGAAAAGATGCTACAAACATGAGCAGCTGCTCACAGCTTTTCTTGTGAAATTTTCTTTTCTAAATGCTCCAAATGAGAAAGGAAAATATAATTGGATATCATCATTCCGAATTGCCTAGGATATAAAAGAAAGTCACTTCACAGAGGGAAAAGCAATGTCCAAGTCTCTTTCACAGAGGTTAAACATACACAAAGTTCTTTTAATCTGCCCCTCCAATCAATGATCCAGGTGAAGGGGGTCCAAGCCCCTCTCCAAAGGAGAGGAATGTCTCTAGTTCCACCAGACCTTTAAAATAGTTCAAACAAAGAGAGCTCACAGAGGGCTGAGCAATCAGTACAAGTAGCGTTTGAATGCTTAACGAAATCTGTGACTAAAAAATAAAAGGACCTGGAATAAAAAATTCTTCTGAAGCTTTGCGCAGTGGCAGTATCGTAGCCAATGAGGTTTATCCAAGGCGCGATTATTGCTAATTAAAAAATTATTCTGGCCAATGTAGTTCTAAAACTACTAAATAATTAAAGATTTGTAAGGAAAGGGGCGTCTTCTCTGAATCTTTTAGCCAAAAGTTCCCCTAAAACTCTTCCTAGTGATTTCTGACAGATCTTCTAGAATTATCTTCCCCATGGAGACTACCTAGAGCATCCCTCTTCCCCATCTTCTACTTTCCCCAAACACAAACAGAAGTGCTTCTTCCTTGCTCCTAGTGCACTTTATACATAATTCTATTAGAATTATATCTCTACTGATTAGAGATATTCTAATCAATATTGTGGCATAATTATCTTTTCCTTCTGTGAGCTATCAATTCCTAGAGAGCCAGGACCCTACTTCGGTCCTCTTTACATTTCCAATCCCTAGTCTTCAAACCTAGCACCACTGAAAGTGGTTGAGAAAGGCTTGCTTAATGAACAAAGAAGCTGAAGATGACGGAATATGGAGCAATCTTTATGAGAAAGAATCCTTTTATCAGTACCTCTTCTGATCTCGGCACCTTCATTAGAGCCCACAAGTTCCCCTCCCTTTAGGAGTTTTCCCATCAGCTACTAGTCCAGAATGAATAATAACATAGACAATAATCTCTTGAGGGCTGGAGAAAGAATCCAGTCATTTTGGTTTCTAAGAGCTTTTAGTGAGCCAGGGAGAAGTCAGCTTGAAGAATTTGGAAGGTAGTCAAAACCTTTTAAGAGCTTTTATTCAAATGTCAAGATGCAAAATGGTATTTGAAATGCTTGCTTTTTACATTTAAATCCTAAAGGAAACAGGGAAAAGAAATAATTCTAAATAAAAAACTAACGATTACTAAACAGCCCCTGGTCATCCACTTCTATTTTTCCAACAAAAAATTCCCTATCCAAAAACTATGGGTCTGGTTACAGCCCTCAACCATGGGGGAAGCACTCTTCATGTACTGGTATGAGTCTCCTTAGATCCCCTCTAATACTGCTGGTTAGCCAAACCACTTAGGATCTTATTTGGTTAGGCAATCCCTTCAAGTAAATATCTGTGGGTAAGAAAGTTCTCTCTCTCATCAGTTTAAGAAAACTCAAAATAATCTCCCAATTTAATCCATATTACACTGGAAAAAAGAAAAATCCCATCACATCTTTTACAGGCCATTCTACCATGTTACCTTGGTTGGTGTCCTTCTGGTGTGTTATATGAGCAATGACTTCCTTGAGATAACTTTCCTTCTGCTTTTCTAGATCTGACTGTGAAAACGTCGAAACATTAGTCCTTGAACAAAGCAAATCAGGAGGAAAAACAGTCCATTAGAACCATGAGTATAGTGCTTTATAGAGAGAACTCATATATTGCTGATTAGTTAGAACAACTAACTTTCAGAGGCAAAATACTCTTAAGATCCAGTGACAGAAAACATTATTAGTCACATAGGATAAAGCTTAAATCAAGCATGGAGATAAGGTAAAAAGGAAGATGAGAAACAGATACAAACTCCTGCTAACAAGGCATAAGAAAGTGAAGATTACTTAGTCCCTAGAGAAAGAAAGCACTTGTTGAGTAATTCAAGGTTAATCAGGACACAGCTAACTTGACAGAGCCACAGAAAAACTTAATGAGATAAAGACTAAAAAGAACCAGCTGGATGTGGCAATTAGAACACTGGTGACCTTGGCAAGAACAATGTCTGGCCCTTGCTCATCCTCATTGCACTGATAACTGTGGAGTCAGTGGAAGAGAATATTGAGATAGTAAGTACATAACTGTCCCAAGTAGCCTGACGTGGCTCCTTGGTATAATTTCCACTGTAAGTCAGTCACAAAGTTTCCCTCAATTATGCAAACAAAACAAAACAAAAAAAAACTGGCATTAGGGAGCATAGTCAAAGGGGACTTTAGCCTTATTTTTAATATATTTTTGAAAATTTAAAGCAGTGGGGTGCGTGGGAGGTTCAGTCAGTTAAGCATCTGCCTTTGGCTCAGGTCATGATCCCAGAGTCCTAGGATGGAGCCCTGCATTGGGCTCTCTTCTCGGCAGTGAATCTGCTTCTCCCTCTCCCTCTCTGCCTGTCACTCCCCCTTGCTTGTGTACTCTCTTTCTCTGTCAAATAAATATATAAAATCTTAAATAAAAATCTTTAAAAAAATAAAAAATTTTAAGCAGAAAGACTTAGTATCTGTGTAATCAAGAAATTTTTTAAAAATCTCATTATAAGGAAGCCAATCTGACTTAACCTAAAAAACAGCTTTGTTAATTGAAAAGGCCCATGTAGAGACACTGCCATCTCCTGGCAACAAAAAAAAAACAGACTGAAAAGATGACCCAAATCTGCAATCTCCACTAGAATTTTTCCCCAAGGACAGTTGCATTCAAGTTGGGCAAGATAACAAAAGGATTTTCTACATAATTGTATTTTAATATCTGTGTTAAAATTAGGGGCTCCTGGGTGGCTCAGTGGGTTAAGCCTCTGCCTTTGGCTCAGGTCATCATCTCAGGGTCCTGGGATCAAGCCCCACATTGGGCTCTCTGCTCAGTGGGGAACCTGCTTTCCCCTCCACCCCACCCTCCAGCCTCCGCCTTGCCTCTCTGCCTGCTTGTGACTCTCTTGGTCAAATAAAAATAAATAAAATATTTTTAAAAAATTACTCTAACCTCCTGTCATACCTATGACCAAGCTTCCGGATGCACAGGAAAAGAAATTTTACATTTATACAGTGCTTTCACTAATAAGTCTCTTTTACTCCCAAAATAACTTTGTGAGGCAGCGGAAAAGGCATCATTAGCCTCATTTGTTGACAAATAAACTGAAGTCACAGGTCATGTGACTTGCCCAAGGTCACACAGCTACAAGTTAGCAGTCCCAGAACTTAAAAGTATGCTTACACCTGGTACATGGTTTTACTCTACACTAAGGGAGAACTGAGGTAGGGAAGAAATTGAAGAGAACCAATAGAAATCAGAATATTATCATACTGTTACCTTCTTTTGTTTTGCAGAACAGGAATGACTTTGCCTAGTCTTCTCTCATTGACTTTCAGCCTCCTGGAATCCTTGTCAAGAACATCCTGCTTTCGTTCAGAGCAGAAGAAAAGATAATTATAAGGAAAAAGCTGAAAACACTATTTATGGACATATTCTTAATAAAGGCTACAGAGGCATATTTCTGAACCTTCCTATGTACCAGGCACAATGACAGATACTTTAAATGAGATAGTGATTGTAATTTTAAGGAAAAGAAAGAAACCCTAAGTGGTATGCCCATTTGATAAACAGGGAATCAGGCTTGAAGAGGTTAGGTAAATTGCCTAAGCTTTTTCAGCTCTTCAGGAGCTGATCAGGTGCTGTGCCTCATTTAGTATGGCACCAAAGATTGAGAATTAAGCTGAAACCCAAAGAAAGGGGAAATAATAGTAAAATCATCATTACCTTAGCAATTATTCAGTAAGTAATAATTTAATATTATATACCAATTACTATAAATATATTATTTCATTAATCCTTACAATACTGTGAAGTATTATTTAGTACAATATATGGGTAAGAAATATGAGGAAACAGAGAGGCTAAACACTTTTCCCAAGGTTACAGTTTTGTTTGATGAATACAAAGTTCTGCTATACAGCTTTAAATGAAAATAATTTTTCTACCTACCTTGAAAAAATATACTTACTTTGTTTGATGAACTGGAAACAACCGGAAACCTCACTTCGCAATTTGATTTATGTGATCCATTTTTCCAGGATGACCCCATATTAGGAGTCTCTGAATGGTCCACAATCTGAGAGAATACAGGTGTAGGTCTCTTACTCTCAGGTATATTTTTATCAGACATAGTTTGTTCAAAGTCACTGTCTGAAGGAGAAGAGAGTGGGGGCACATCCCAAGCAGAATTACTGGGATCAATCCCTTCAGACTCAGTGCAGAGTTTGCTCTCATTTGGGCTAAGACCATCTTTTCTCAGCTCTTCCCCAGGGGAGGAAGGTTTTTCAGTATCTCTGAATGAATCAGTCTTGTCTTTATCAAGCACAGCATCACAAACTGTTGGATCAAATGGTGTAACAACTGTTATTTTTATAAGATTCTTTTCTAGTGCAAAGTGTCTGTTTAATGGTTTAGTAGGAGTTGGTCCATGACCAACTGATGTACTTAGTTGAGGTAGTTTTAAGAGGCCAGAGGTCTCAGCTACTGGTCCCAAGCTGTACAATGAATTTTTCTCTTGGGAAGTGTCAAATAGAATTTGACTCCCTTTCTCTCCTTTCTCAACACGCCTGCTATCATCTTTAAGGTCGTCATCCTTCAAGAGCTCTTGAATATCTTCCTCTGTGAAACTGAAATGGCCATCATCTTCTTCTCCCTCAGACAGATCCAGCAAGGAGTCATCCAACCCATCCTCATCCAAGGAACCCCAAGAAAATGGGGAATTGTCTTTAGGCAAGAGAGAAGTTCCAGAAGACTGTTCAGAGGACATTAGTGAGCACGTCATATCTGGAAAAATAAGAGGCAGTCTCACTGAGGAACACGAATTACCCCTATATCTGTTCTACAGTGGTGGTGTCCCTATATTTCAAATTCTTTGCATTGTGACTTGTAACATGAGAAATAATTCTAAGATATTTAACCTTACCAGAATCATGGAAATACACATTAGAACAGTGACAGACACTTCTTCCTAACAAAATAGTGAAAATTAAGATGCCATAATATCTAAGTTGATAAGGATGTAGGAAACAAGCATCCTCAAACACTATCAGTATCAAAGAGTGTAAGTCAGCACAGTATTTTGTGGAGAGTAATCTGCAATACCATTTGACCCCACAATTTCAATTCTGTGAATTCTTCCCGCAGCAGTACCTATACAAATGCACATGGATACATTTATAAGGATGTTTAAACCAACATTATTTAAAATAGCCAAATATTAGAGACAACCTAAATGTCCATCACCAGAACTGCTCAGTGAAATCATGGTATATTCATACTATGGAATACATTAAAACTATTTAAAAACATAATGAAGTAGAGCAGTATATACTATCATGGAATGATATCCACAACATACAAATAAAACAAATATATATTATGTAAAATGTTTGGATTCTTATAGTTTATACTTTAGAAAAAAACAAATGTACAACTTCTGAAATTTAAAAAAAAAAACTTTAAGAATACAAGAATTGTCTTCCATACTGTGTGGAGCTGCTGGTGTGATCTCTGCCACGAGACCAAATGGAAAAAGGTTTCAGCTCCCGCTAGCTGTTCCTTTCAGGAGACTTGTCAAAATGATTGACTCCCACCTTCCTGCAGGTACAAAGAAAATTAGAGGATCTTCTCATCACTTTCAACTCTGCTAATTACAAAGTCAACTGTATTATGCTTTAAGGTGCTCCACCTATTAATTTTGATCTTGATTTTTAAATACCAGAAAGTTGGATTTTGAGTCAAGAACATCAAAAAAACCTTTAGAGGAAAAATTATGCAACTAAGGAACTAGTTTTGTTCCTCCCAACAATTTTGTACTTTCTTAAGAATATCATTTGCTCCAGCAAGATGAATACTGGCTTGGGAGTACTGAGATCTTGCTTGTAGTCCTGGTTCTGTCACTAACCAGCTGTGATAATTTGCATAAGCCACTTAACCATTTGGACTTGTTTCCTCATTTATAAAATGGGGACCAGGCAATGTCTAAGATTCCACCAAGACCTACAAGTTAATCATGATCAAACACACTGAAGTCTCATTTTCAATTTATATATAAATGCAAAGAACAGAAAAATATAAACAGAACTGATGACTGTTAAAACCTATGAGGGAACTGAGAGATGTCAAGGGGAGACTTCAGTGTCATTCTACTTGAATTATCTGTATATTATTTATACAATTAAAACCCAGCTTTTAAACAGTGATGGACCTAAATTATTTTCTAGATGGGAAGGTGATTAAAACCTTATATTTCACATATCATGTCAACGTCTGAGTCAAAGCTATAAGAAATGCCTAAACACTAAACTCAATAATTTGGAAAGTGCCTTCTGTGACTTTCCCACCCCGCTTTCCCTCCACATCCTGAATTCTAGCTTTAGTTCATGCATGCATTCAGAAAACATTTTCTGAGCACTGAGCAAGATAACATGTTTCTTTGTGGCTTCGTAAAAAATAAAGATACAGGGCACCTGGGTGGCTCAGTTGGTTAAGCAACTGCCTTTGGCTCAGGTCATAATCCCGGAGTCCTGGGATCCAGTCCCGCATCGGGCAGCTCCACAGGGAGTTTTCTTCTCCCTCTGACCTTCTCCCCTCTCATGATCTCTCTATCTCTCTAACAAATAAATAACATCTTTAAAAACAAAATAAAAAATAAAGATACATTTTCCATCCTTAAAGAACGTATAATCTGGGGGGCACCTGGGTGGCTCAGTGGGTTAAAGCCTCTGTCTTTGGCTCAGGTCATGATTCCAGGGTCCTGGGATCATGCAGGGAGCCTGCTTCCTCCCCTCTCTGCCTGCCTCTCTACCTGCTTGTGATCTTTGTCTGTCAAATAAATAAATAAAATCTTTAAAAAAAAAAAAAGAACGTATAATCTGGGCACCTGGGTTGCTCAGTCAGTTAAGTGTCCAACTCTTGATCTGGGCTCAGGTCTTGATCTCACAGTTGTGAGTTCGAGCCCCATATTGGGCTCCATGCCCAGCATGGAGCCTACTTAAAAAAAAAAAAAGTATAACCGTCCTAGGGCAATAAATTGAAAGTTATGCACCAATATAAGAAAATATAAAATGGTATGAACAATTAAGTTCTAGAGAAAGAAAGGAGAGGATTACAGAACTTTAGAGTCAGAAAGGATTTACATAATGTACAACATGGTGACTCTAGTTAACAATACTGTATTTTATATTTGAAAGTTGCTAAGAGAGTAGTTTTAAAAGTTCTCATTACAAGGAAAAAAACTGTGATCTCTCTCTGTCAAATAAATAAATAAAATCTTAAAAAAAAACAAAACTATGTGAGGTGATATATGTTAACTATTCTTACTGTAGTAATCATTTAGTAATATGTACATTTATCATTATACTGTATGCCTTAAACTAATATACTGTATCAATTATATCTCAATAATAAATATATTATCTATATCTATATCTATATCTATATATATATATAATATATATCTCAAAAATAAATCTCAAAATAAAACTGGAGGGGAAAGAAATAAATTTTTTTTAAAAAGAAGAAACTTAGTTAAATTTACTCATCTTATAAATGAGATGGGCCAGCAAGAAATATAAAGTGCCAATAATATATCAGGCACTGTGAAACACATTTTAAAACTTTTTTCTTTTTTTAGATTTTATTTATTTGACAGATCACAAGTAAGCAGAGAGGCAGGGAGAGAGAGAGGGGGAAGCAGGCTCCCTGCCAAGCAGAGAGCCCAATGCGGGGCTGAATTCCAGGACCCTGAGATCATGACCTGAGCTGAAGGCAGAGGCTCAACCCACTGAGCCACCCAGGTGCCCTCATTTTAAAACTTTTTCTTTTTTAAGATTTTATTTATTTATTTTTGAGAGAAAGAGACAGTGAGAGAGAGCATGAGAGGGGAGAAAGTCAGAGGGAGAAGCAGACTCCGCGTGGAGCTGGGAGCCTGATGAGACTCGATCTAGGGACTCCAGGATCGTGACCTGAGCCAAAGGCAGTTGCTTAACCAACTGAGCCACCCAAGCCCCCCTTCTTCATTTTAAAACTTCTAATTTAACTCCTCAACATAACTAACATAGACCTTGCCAAATAAACTAAGCTTTCTTTTTTATTTAAACTTAGGGCTGCTAAGACTTTTTAATGTTATTTTACCAATATTCCAGCATTGTTACGAGAGTTCCAGGCACCGCAGGCATTGAAGCAGGTGCCTCTATGAAGAGCAAAGTAGTTTTCTCTGCCCAGTGACTAGGTTATTTTCTAGTATTTCTTTAGGCTGCAGTAAGAAAAAGTCTAAAGTTTGTAGGTGTCAAGCACAAGTATCACAGGCACTGATGTTAAGCAGCTCTATTTCTGAGAAGCCCTTTCTGAGCCACTAACTCCACTCTCATTCAAACTTCTTCCAAAAGGAAGGTCTAGTTCAAGCAACTGGCATGACCAAATGAAGAGTTCAATAAATGTTCACTCTTAAGAACTATAGTTAGAGGCATCAAGTAACTCAACCAAGCACACAGACCTATTAAAGCTAGAACGAGGATCCAAACACAGGTCTAATTCCAAAAGTAAAGTCTTCTCTGCTACCCTTCTCACAGATATGCCCTGGGTGGGTCAACAAACAGCAGAGCGTTCTACTTTCAGTACACTCTCTAGTATACTATGAAAAATAAAGACACTGAAGAGGGCATTTGGTCCCCCTTGGCAAAAATAACTTAAGGCACTTTATTACACACAGGCTTCCCTTGACTTCCCAGGTAGAATAGGAGATGAGAGATATCCCTGAATGTGGCCAAATCTCACTGGAAGAAAAACACTGTTACTTGCAAACTTGATTGTGTATGCATAGGACCAATATCCTTCACAACAACTGAAAGCATCAATCTCTATACCACATGACATTCAGAGGCACACAGCTGGCTCTTCTGAACTTCTTTCAGAGAATGTTCCAATGTTTGGGATCAAAAGCATGCAAAACAATACTGTGTGTACACACACTCACACACACACACACACACACACACGCATATATATAATTTTTAATTTACCCAAGTCATTCTCTCCACAATTTTATCTCATTTTAAAAAGGCTTTTTATTACACATAACTTACAACATACACAAATGTAACAACAGTATAACAAACCCCCATATACCCATCACAACGCCAACAACTATCAAACCATAGCAAATCTTATCCCATCCACTCCCCCACTTCATCAGATTACCTTGGTTTGTTTGTTTTTAAAGATTTTATTTATTTGTTTTGAGAGAGAGAGAGAGAGCGCACACGCACAAGCAGGGGGAATAGCAGAGGAAGAGGGAGAAGCAGGCTTCCTGCTGAGCCAGGAGCCTCATGTGGGACTAGATCCCAGGACCCTGAGCCACAGGCAGCTGTTTAACCAACTGAGCCACCCAGGCGCCCCTTTATGGGATTATTTTGAAGCAAATCCCAGGCATCACATCATTTCATCTATAAATAAAAAGGATTCCTTACTGTAAAATATATGGTTCAGGTACCCAATTCTTTTATAAATGTCTTATTTTTAAAGATAAAAAAAAAATCAGGGGGCGCCTGGGTGGCTCAGTAGTTAAGCGTCTGCCTTTGGCTCGGGTCATAATCCGAGGGTCCTGGGATCGAGCCCCACATCAGGCTCCCTGCTCAAAGGGAAGCCTGCTTCTCCCTCTCCTGCTCTCCCTGCTTGTGTTCCCTTTCTTGCTGTGTTTCTCTATCAAATAAATAAAAGCTTTAAAAAAAAAAATGGGGCGCCTGGGTGGCTCAGTGGGTTAAAGCCTCTGCCTTAGGCTCAGGTCATGATCCCAGGGTCTTGGGATAGAGCCCATCATAGGGCTCTTTGCTCCATGGGGAGCCTGCTTCCTCCTCCTCTCTCTCTACCTTTGATCTCTGTCAAATAAATAAATAAAACCTTACAAAAAAAAAATCAGTATCCAGGGCGCCAGGGTGGGTCAGTCATTAAGTGTCTACTTTCGGCTCAGGTCATGAACCCAAATCTTAAAAAAAAAAAAAAAAAAAATCAGTATCCAAATAAGTCCACTCACTGCAACTGGCTGATATGTTTTGTATTTTAATCTACGGATTCCCCCGTCTTTTTTTTCCCTTGCAATCTGTTAGAGAAATAATACCATATAGTGTATGGATATATATATATATATAAAATTAAATTATAAAAACATGCATGGGAATAAGCAGCACAAAATTCAGGACAATGATTACCTTTGAGGGTAGAGAGGGAAGAGAAATGGCAAGGGGGTATGAATACCTTCAATTCTATCTGTAATGTTTTATTTCTTTAAAAAATTAACAAAAAAACCTATAAAAATATGGCAAGGGGTGCCTTTGAGCCCCACATCGGGAGCGTAGAAATTACTTTAAAATATATATATGGGGGCACCTGGGTGGCCCAGTGGGTTAAGCCTCTGCCTTCGGCTCAGGTCATATCTCAGAGTCCTGGGATCAGGCTCTCTGCTCAGCAGGGAGCCTGCTTCTCCCTCTCTCTCTGCCTGCCTCTCTGCCTACTTGTGATCTCTGTCAAATAAATAAAATCTTTAAAAAAAATCAACATATATATGCCAGGGACCTGGGTGGCTCAGTTGGTTAAGCAACCAACTCTTGATAGCAGCTCAGGTCTTGATCTCAAGGCCCCGTGTTGGGGCTTAAAAAAAATTAAAAAAAAAAAAAAAAAAGGGGAGACAGGGACACCATTTTAGAATTCCATTTCTGCTGTTCTTGTGCTAAGTTCTGTTTCAAGGTCTACATTTTGCATCTGAATAAAACAAAGAAGCTCTGTTGCCACTCCAAAGGGAGACTAGAAAGTTAATCATTCTCTACGTTCCATCCTAGGCCCCAAACACCTGATAACATCTAAGAAGAACCGATCCCAAACAGGTTCACAGACATCAGCTTCAAACAAACCTTGCCTGACACTGGCATCAATACCCCCTACCTTCAGTGATTTATGGAATAACACCTACTATTCACCTGACACTCACCTTTGATTGGAGGCTTCCTTGGATTCCTGAAGGAACATGAACCCTGGACCCTTTCCAATATAAAACCATAACCCCAAGTGACAGAGTGACTTACTTTTCATTTTTGGAGTCTCCCAGACACTCTAACCGCTATCCTCTATCACTTACTATTCAATGAACTCTGTTCTCACTTCCTCCTGGCTTCCATATGATTCTTATCCTGAACAAAGCCAAGGACCCGGGTCAACTGGTATTAGAGCCCCCCCGCAGTGCTCTAATTCAGCCTGCCTACATCGATAAAATAAAGCTGAATGGTGTGTATAATAGTAGCATTATGTTATTTCCTATAAACCTTATATGCTTAAAATATTTAATAATAATTTTTTAAATTAATAAGTCAGTAGAGAAATATAATGATTACATTCTGTAGTTTCTTTTTTTTTTTTTTTAAGATTTTATTTATTTATTTGAGAGAGAGACAGTGAGAGAGAGCATGAGCGAGGAGAAGGTCAGAGGGAGAAGCAGACTCCCCGTGGAGCTGGGAGCCCGATGCGGGACTCAATCCCGGAACTCCGGGATCATGACCTGAGCTGAAGGCAGTTGTCCAACCAACTGAGCCACCCAGGCGTCCCATTCTGTAGTTTCAAATGTCCTCTCCTACAGAACAGGGACCATCACAGTAGCTATCTCATAGTGTTGTTGCCAGAATTAAATGAGACCATGAACACAAAGCACTGTGAGTATTACAAGCACAGTGGAAAAGCTCAGGAAGTAGTGGCTATAGTTTCTATTTCTTCCCACTATCATCAACTCCTTGACCCCTGAGGAGTCTCAAGGAAGCATAGGAATGGGAAGAAAGAATGCTAATCTAATTGAGAACTTTCCCTAGGTCCTTGCTCGTTAAGAAATTATCTGGTATACTCTAATCTCTTCTAGTTCAACCATATTGCCATTGAATTAATTAAAGGCCAGGCTGTGTGGACATCTGAAATATCAGGCAAATCCTTCGAATTAATGGGTAATGACATGTCCTGTATAGAGGGGCTGAACTAAAATTCAGAGACCTCAGGGCTCCTGGGTGGCTCAGTGGGTTGAAGCCTCTGCCTTCAGCTTGGGTCCTGATCCCCGGGTCATGATCCCAGGGTCCTGGGATGGAGCCGCACATCAGGCTCCCGTGGGCTCTGTGCTCAGCGGGGAGCCTGCTTCCTCCTCTCTCTCTCTCTGCCTACTTGTGATCTCTGTCTGTCAAATAAATAAATAAAATATTTTTAAAAATAAATAAATAAAATTCAGATGAGAACAGTCATCTGAAAAATGGAGGATACAATTATATGCTGTTAACTTCAAACACAGATCATGAGGATCAAATGAAGGGATGTTTATGAAAGCACCTTACACCTAAAAGCCCTATGCTAATTACTGATATACAATGAATTTGCAAGAGGGGGGAAATCTCAGATAACATTAAGATCTAAAGTGAATTTCCACAAGACAGCCTTAGCACTTCTCTGTCTGCCATTCTACCGTTAACTGCCTTTCTTGGCACTTGCTTTGTAACTTCCACCTAAAATAAGGATCTCTTTATTTTTAAGGGAGAATATTTTTCCCATCTCCCAAGTCTATCTCTTAATTCCTCTGCTCCCCATCCCTCCTGTGACCCTATTCTGTCCTTCCACATCTCTCTCACCTGTCCACCCCCTTCTTCACACTTCAGTTTACCACCCCCATGCTCTGTTCTCTAACCACTTAGCTGCAACCTCAGAAACTGGTTCCCTTGCTATTTTTATCCTACCTAAGAAAACCTATCGCCTTAGAGCACAAAGCCTTAAAATTGCAACACCAGACACAACTCCATATCCCTCCTTCAAGGTTCTTAACCCAAGACCATTACCAAGATAGATATGATAGGTATGACCAAGGGCAAGCTAGATCTGATAAGTATGGTCAAGGGCAAAGATGATTTTCAAGGGATGGGCCTTGATTTCCAACTTTTCCCCACAGGCATACACGAACAGCACAAAAGGCACTCCCTAGCTTTTATCACTCCATACAATGGGCATAACATTCAAAATAATCAAAGTGAACTGAAATTATCTGTAAGAATTCTGCAACTTCCTCTGAAGTAAATGGAAATACTACAGGACAGAAAAACAATCTAGGGCTGGAAATCTCTGCTTTAGGTTAACATTTCACTAGATATGGAGTCCAAGATTCTCATCCCACAGGGGCACTGAAACTAAATATTACTAAGCTGCAGCAACAGGTTTCTTTTTAAAAAGAAAATTTTTTTAGATAATTTATACACGATAGCTAAAGCTTTCGACCTCTAACAAATTCACAAGAAACTGGACATCAGCCGATAGGCAATTCAATCACTCCTTTCCCCTTTCCGGGGCCCACCCTGGAGTGTCAGCTGCCTTCCCTCCCGCCCAGGACGAAACCGGTGGCAGCTCCCGTCCCGAGAGCCAAGAGGAAGGGTAACCCAAGTCCACCCTTCGTAGGATACTGCTTGGGCAGCCCCCTGCTCTCTCCCCGAGAAACGCGACAGCCTCAGCACGGCATCCGCATCGGGGCTGGGCCTTCGCACTTCCCTCCTCCCTCCCCCGAAAACACCGGGAATTCCCGCCTCCCTGCGGAAGGCGGGAGAAGCGCCGGGTGGCTCCCCGCCCCTCCCCCCGCAGGCGCCAAACCGACCCCTCCGCAGGCCTGCGCGGTGCGCCGCTCACCGGAGGGTAGCCACCCACACCTACGCCCACACCTCGGTGGGACCGAGGCCCTGTCAGCCCGAGGGGAGGGCCATCCTCTCCCTCCCCCACCTGCTAGGCGCGGCGGGAAGATCTTCTCCCTAGCAACACCCCCCCCAAGTGGGGCAGGGGCAGCGGCACCCCCAAACCACCTAACACACCCATCGCCCCCACCCCCAATGGGCAGGGAGACTGACAACGCTGCCGGCCTCACAGGTGACCCGACGGTCTCCCTCTTCCACAGCAGGGTGAGAGACATCTACCTCCCGCCGACGTGGAGGTGGGGCGCAGGGACACTCCCCCTCCCGCCGCCATCACCTCAGAAACGACAACCAGCCCTCTCCCAGCAGGGTGAAGCCTTCCCAGCCCTTCAACGGGGTGGACCGGCATGTAGAGCCCCCTGGAGAAGCAACAGGCGCCCCATCCCCCTCCCAGCCGGGAACGCAGACCCCCTCATCCCTCCCGCTCTTCACCTCCGGAAGCGGGGCCGAAGCCTGAGCGAACGACTGCGCCTCACTCCGCCCCCTGCGCCATTTTATCGCCCCCTCCCCGACCTCCCCCACTCGAGGCTGCCGGGCCAGCGCAAGGGGGAGGGCAAATGGGCAGTGATTGGCAGGAAACCGCCCCGCCCCTCAGGGGGTTGTGGCCCCGCGCAGGCTCCGCAACTCCGCCCTCCGTACCTCCTTGCCGGCCTGCTGGCTCCGCCCCTTTTTCGTCTCATCGACCCGCTCGACTCTCAGTTGGTCCTGGCTCCTTCCTGTCCGCTCTTAGGCTAAGGGTTCAGGCCGAGGAAGCCGAGCGACGAGCTCAGCTGATGCAACCTAACTGGGCCCGCGTGACAATTCCCGGCACGCGGCGGCGGCGGCGACCGAGGAAGCGGCGCGGTGCCGGGCTGAGCGCGGGAGATAGGGGCGACGGAGCCATGGGGGACGCTCCGAGCCCTGAAGAGAAGCTGCACCTTATCACCCGGAACCTGCAGGTCGGGCCTCAGGGTTGGAAATGCGCTCTTGGGGACTGGGGGCTCGAGGTCCATTGACCCTGAGCCTCACTACTGGATCCTAAGTGTATGAGGTCGGGGACTCCGCGTCGAGGCCGCTCTGAGAGACTACAGCCCTCGCTGCTGGTTGGTCGATCGGCCAGTCACTCAGACAAGCAGCAGTTATCTGGGTCGCACAGAAATGACAGTGGGCTCACCTCCTGTGTGCAGTTACCTTGTGTTGAGTCCAGCTTTGAATCCAGGACTCCCACCCCACCCACCCTATTATGTGCCAGGCGCGGTGCTAGGCACTGGGGATACGTCAGAGCCCTGCCCACCCGGGGCTTGTCTGGAGAATCAGACGTTCAGGATGACCCATAATTCAAAAATTAGTTACAGTTTGAAACAATGCTGTAAAGTACTATCTTTGGAGCTTTGGAAGGGAATTAGGGAAGAGGGCTGGGGTAGTGTCTGGGAATGCAGAAGATGTGAACTCTAAACTGCGCCTAGATGATGCAAATCACTTGGCTCCACATCTGTGCGAGCCGTTTCCAGGAACTGCAGGAGTAGAAGTTAACCAGAAGAAGAATGAATTGGGGGGCATTTTAGGTAGAAGGAAGCCAGGGCAATATGCAGAGGGGAGAAAGAACACTGGTTCAGAGGGAAGGCAGATTTGGCTGTAGTAGAGTGAGCAAAGTGGAGATCACTTAATAAATATATATTGCCCATTTTTTTGCCTCCTTCAGGCCTCCGACTATTGTCACATTATGGGGAAAGCCTTTCCTGACCACTTTATTTAAATAACAAACCCCCTGCTACCAGAATTGTCTCATCCCTTGTTCTAGCCTTTTTCATTGTTGTTTCTCCATAGAACGGATCACTTTCTAACATACTATGTATTTTACTTGTTTGTTTGTTGAGAAGGGTTAGGCAAGGACCAGGTCATGAGGGCCTTGCAGGCTATGTTTAAAAGTGAAGTTTATTCTAAGAGCAGTGATACATTGGTTGGGCCACAGCTTGGGGTTTTTTTTGTTTTTGTTTTTGTTTTTGTTTTTGTTTTTTTGAGATACAATTCACATGCCAAAAAAATCCATCCTTTTAAAGTACATTTTGGTGGGTTTTAGTATAGCCCCAAGATTGTATAATTAGCATCACTTTCTGATTCCACATTTTCATCACCAAAATAAAACCTGTACCCATTGGCAGTCACTGCCCATTTCCCCACTCCCGGCAGCCCTGGGGAAACAATAATCTACTTGCTGTCTTTAATTTGCGTATTCTGGGCATTTCATGTAAGCGGAAGCATGTAATATGTGGCTTTTTAATGTCTCCTTTCTTTCACTTAGCATGTTTTCAGGGTTTATCCATGTTGTCACACCCACCAGAACTTTATTCCTTATTATGGCTGAGAAATATTCAGGATTATACGGATATATCACATTTTGTTTCTCTTTTCATCAGTTGGTGGACATTTGGGTTCTTTCTACTCATAACTTGATCTTAACCAGTAATTTTTGCATGCTTCCTCTTAGATTCTTTGTCCTGTCTCTTTCCACAAAAGAATGCTGTTTGGGGACAAAGGATACACAAAGCTAATGGCACTGACTCATTTAGGTTTTAAAGGATAAGTGATAGGACCTTTCCTTGGGTAGCAAGAACTCTCCCAAGTTCCAAATAGTCAGGGGCTAGGAGGGTACGGGATCCAGCTGCCAGCTCCCTTGAAACATAGGATTTTAATAAGTCCTGCTAATAGGTGATTCAAACCAGCAAAACAGTTTTTGTCTTTCATGGCTTCTGACTGCCTTCCGAAACCATTCCTTGAAAGAATCACTAAAATCTCTTTTGTTACCAGCATACTGATCTATTCGGATTTTTCTAATATTGTCTTAAGGCAAAATAAACCATTAAAGTATTAAATAGGTGAATGAGTCAACCAAGTTTTGTGTTTTAGAGATCTCTCTGGCTGCCTTCTGGAACATGAACTGGAGGGAGCAAGAATAGATACGGGAGTCCTGCTAGAAGGCTATTACAGTAGTCCTGGTGTGATCTGATGGTGGCCTAGGCTAGTGTGGTGTAGAGAGAATGTAGGCAGAGAGAAGGAGGAGGATTTAGGAGCTTTGGGTTAACTTAGGCAACTTGGTGAATGATAGTACCATTTACTGCACTGGAGTGAAACTATAAGTGAAAAAGATGGGTGGGGAGCAAGGTAGGAAGGTGAGAGCACAAGGTTAATTTTGGACATGTTGAGTTTGAGTTTATTGGGTTGATAACAAGTACACTGTTCCATATATGGGTGTGAGCAGTAGATTTGGGAGTTAATTAGCTTATAAGTAGTAAGTGAAGCATCTTAAATGGGATCAGCTAGGGAGCATGTAGAGTAAGAAGAGAAGAGATAGGGCTGCAAAGATTGCTAATATTTAATGACTAGCAAGAAGAACAGCTGTAGAGAAATCTGAGCCAGCAGCCAGAGAAGTAGGAGGAAAACTAAGAAAATAGAAAAGTGAAGGACCAAAAGAGGGGAGTGTTTCAGGAATGGAGTGAGGACTAAAAAAATTTTCGTTGAATTTAGTAACAATGGGAGTCATCCATGATCTTAGCTAGAGCATTTTCAGTGGTGTGATGCTTCATGGAATTCAGCTGGAATGGGAGATGAGAAATAAAGACCAGAAGAGACAAATGTTTCAGGAAGTTGGCTCTGAAAGGAAGGAACGTGAGTTAGAGTAGATGGAGGGGAAGGTACGAGTAGGGACATGTCCCATTCCGTAACAGCAGTGGCATTTCACTGGAGTGGTGCTAGCAACAGCACCAGCTTAGGTTGGCTCTCATTCAGCACTGAGAGCATGGCTGGACCTCCCTGCTAGCTCTGGGCCTAGCCCCCCAGTGACACGTGCTTTTGTTTTCCTTGTCACAGGGTAAAGGATGAGCAAGGTGGGGCACCAGCATTAAACCAGCTCTTCTGCTTCCACAACAGGAGGTTCTGGGGGAAGAGAAGCTGAAGGAGATACTCAAGGAGCGGGAACTTAAAGTTTACTGGGGAACAGCAACCACAGGCAAGCCACATGTGGCTTACTTCGTGCCTATGTCTAAGATTGCAGACTTCCTAAAAGCAGGATGCGAGGTAAGAAGTAATGTTTTGTAAACCAAGCAGTTCCTTGGGGAATGGCCCAAAAAGTGGTTTAATAAGGGCAGGGCAGAGAGGGGGATTTGGAGGTACTTGGACAAAATTCACATTTTGGTGGCCTCTTATCTCTTATGTCCAGGTAACGATTCTGTTTGCGGACCTTCACGCATACCTGGATAACATGAAAGCTCCATGGGAACTTCTAGAACTCCGAACCAGCTACTATGAGAATGTGATCAAGGCAATGCTGGAGAGCATTGGTGTACCCTTGGAAAAGCTCACGTTCATCAAAGGCACTGATTACCAGCTCAGCAAGTAAGTTCTAGATGATCCAACCTCTTTGTGGCTCTCGTGCTTCTGGCTAATTACAGGTCTGTGGAGTCTAGGCACTCTAAGTTTGGATTAGAAGCCATTTAAAAATTTATACTCTTTGTCCTTTCAAGTCATCCATCAAAAATGTACTTAATGCTTATGTGCTGTCCACTTTGCTGGAGGTGTGTCTGTAACCAAAACAGAGTCCTTGGCCTTGCAGAGCTCACAGCGTATGGGAGAATGATCATTAGCAGTTCAGGCTCCCTTTTTCCTTCCAGCCTCAGCAAATCATGATAAGAGAAAGGTGAAGGAAAAGTATTTCACTTGTTTCTCACCTCCCCAACAATTTTTTTTAAAAGATTTTCTTTCTTGAGCGCCTGGGTGGCTCAGTGGGTTAAGCCTATGCCTTTGGCTCAGGTCATGATCTCGAGGTCCTGGGATCAAGCCCCACATCAGGCTCTCTGCTCAGTAGGGAACCTGCTTCTCCCCACCTCTCTCTCTGTCTGCCTTTCTGTGTACTTGTGATCTCTGTCTGTCAAATAAATAAATAAAATCTTTAAAAAAAAAAAAAGTTGTTTTTTTTTTTTTTAAAGGATTTTTATTTTTATTTATTTATTTATTTGACACAGAGAGAGAGAGATCACAAGTAGGCGGGGGGGGGGGGGAAGCAGGCTCCCTGCTGAGGAGAGAGCCCAATGTGGGGCTCGATCCCAGGACCCCAAGATCATAACCTAAGCCAAAGGCAGAGGCTTAACCCACTTAGCCATCCAGGCACCCCATTATTTTATTTTTTTGACAGGGAGCAGCAGGTAGGGGAAGAGGGAGAAGCAGGTCCCCCACTGAGCAAGGAGCCCAGTGTGGGGCTCAGTCCCAGGACCCTGGGATCATGACCTGAGCCAAAGGCAGACACCCAACTGACTGAGCCACCCAGGCGTCCCCTCCCCAACAATTTTTATTGCTTCATATCTTTATCAGTTTTAAACATATTTGTAATATTAGCATAGATATGATTTTGTGTTCTAATTTTTTTTTAAGATTTTATTTATTTGACCCAGAGAGAGACAGCGAGAGAGGAAACAGAAGCAGGGGGATTGGGAGAGGGAGAAGCAGGCTTCCCGCTGAGCAGAGAGCCCAATGTGGGTCTCAATCCCAGGACCCAAGGACCACAACCTGAGCTGAAAGCAGACGCCCAATGATTGAGCCACCCAGGTGCCTCTAATTTTTGTTTTAATTTCTGTTATTTCCTCATGATTTTTAAAACCTCAGTTAAGCCGTGTATCACTCTACTGGTCATTTTTTTATTTAAACCCTTAGAACAACTTTTTTTTTTTTTAAGATTTTATTTATTTATTTGAGAGAGAGAGAGAGAGACAGAGTGAGAGAGTATGAGAGGGGAGGTCAGAGGGAGAAGCAGACTCCCCATGGAGCTGGGAGCCCGATGTGGGACTCCATCCCAGGACTCCGGGATCATGACCTGAGCCGAAGGCAGCCACTCAACCAATTGAGCCACCCAGGTGCCCTAAACCCTTAGAACAACTTTTTAAGGTAAGCATTGGTGTGTCCTATTTCACAGATAAGGAAACAGGTTCAGTTGTAACTTTCTCAAGTTCACACTTGCTGTAAGTACAAGAGCCAGGATGTGAACCCAGATCTCTTGCTTACAAGTTCATTTCTCTTTCTACTTCATTGATCATAATTTTCCCTCTTTTTTTAAGATTTTATTTGCGAGAGAGAGCACACACGCGCAAGTTGGGGGAGGAGCAGAGGGAGAGGGAGGGACTAGCAGACTCCGAGTTGAGAGTAGAGCCCAACTCGGAATCCATCCCACAACCCCAAGATCATGACCTGAGCCAATACCTAGAGTTGGACGCTTAACTGATGGGGCCACCCAGGTGCCCCAATTGTAATTTTCTTTAGCATTCCTCACTGTTGAACATTTAAGAGTTTGGTTTTTTTTTTAAGATTTTATTTATTTACTTGACAGAGATCACAAGTAGGCAGAGAGGCAGGCAAAGGGGGGAAGCGGGCTCCCTGCCAAGCAGAGATATTTACAGAGCACTTATTAGATGATAACCACTGTTGTGGGTCCTGAGTATACAAAAATCCCCATCCTCGTGGGGCTTACATTTCAGCAAGGAAATACAGTCAAAGGAAACAAATGAAAAAGTAATGTGTATGAACTGTGTCAGATGGTGATAGGTGCTACAAAGCAGGCAGGCAGGAGAGAAAGTTCTTGGGGAGCGGGGGTTTCTATTTAAATAGGGTGGCTAGAAAAGACCTCTGATAAGAAGACATTAGACTGAGACCTGAAGAAGGTGAGGGAGTGAGTCACCCGAACACTTACTGGATTCTTTTTTTTTTTTTTTTAAGATTTTATTTATTTATTTGACAGACAGAGATCACAAGTAGGCAGAGAGGCAGACAGATGGTGGGGGGGGGGAAGCAGGCTCCCTACTGAGCAGAGATCCTGATGTGCGGCTCAATCCCAGGACCCCTGGATCATGACCTGAGCCGAAGGCAGAGGCTTTAACCCACTGAGCCACCCAGGCGCACCGTCAGTCCATATATATTCTTACCATATGTCAGACTCTGTTCTAGGTACCAGGATTATAACAGTGAATGACTCAGTGAAAGTTTTTATTCCCCCAAAACTGAACACAATTTGTGGTTTGGGAAGATAAGATACATAAATAAAGCTGCCTTGCTTCAAAGTCACTTGATCTTTTTGTATGTACAAAAGTGACTTCAGGGGTACCTGGGTGGCTCAGTGGGTTAAGCCTCTGCCTTTGGCTCAGGTCATGGTCTCATGGTCTCCTGGGATCGAGCCCCGAATCGGGCTCTCTGCTCAGCAGGGAGCCTGCTTCCCTCCCCCCTCTCTGCCTGCCTCTCTGCCTACTTGTGATCTCTCTCTCTCTGTCAAATAAATAAAATATTTTTTTAAAAAGTGACTTCAAAGGAAGATGGCTTTGTAAGTATATGTTTTGGCGTACTCCCTCTGTTCCAGACAACACAGTGATAGATAAAAACATAAAACACCAGAGGACATAGCCAGATTCAGAGACAAGGTAAACATTTCTGTGGTAAGAAAAGAGAATGGAAATGCAGATGGGTGAGTTGGGCTGAAGTTACAGGTTTGCTGGGCTCTAGTCAGAAAGCAGACAGTGGGGACAAACCAGGCTGGCTGCTTAAACCCAGAGTATAAAGTAGGGCTCTTACCCCTTTCCCCTTCCCATCGCTACCCCTCAAGGAGAGTAGAGCCGGGAGTAGGGGCGTTATTAGTCACCTGCCTGGGTCCTTTAGGGACTTTTGTCAAGCTTCAGGCCTATGGAGACTCGACTGTATTGCATACCAAGAATTAAACCAAGCTGCCCACCATTTATGAGTGTTACAGCCATGATACTCTCTAAAAGACATAAGCTCTAACATGCCAAGGAATGGCGTCCATTTTTAAAAAGGAAATGATACAACAGAGAGAGGCAGAAATGAATCATAAATCTATAGAAATAAGAATCATTTAGAAATCTTGGAAACGTAAAAATCAGTCATGAAACCCAAACCAAACCAAGCCGCCCCACAGGGGCACCTAGCTAGCTTGGTTGGAAGAGCTCATGACTCTTGATTTCAGGGTTGTGAGTTTGAGCCCCATGGTGGGTATAGAGATTATTAATAAATAAACTTTAAAACAAAAAAGAAAGAACTCCACAAACCAGGCTTCAGTGGAAGGCATCAACTCTAGACTGAACGAACTTGAAGGGAAAACTAGAGATTTGAGAGAGAGTACTGAGATTCACGGAGAATGCAGCCCAGAGGGATGGACAGAAGAACTGGGAGAGTGTTTGAGACATGGAGGAAGACATTTGCTTCCAGCAGTCTAGCACACTGAGTACTCTGACCAGCCTTACTACCACAAACAACTAACAGTGCTGGGTAAAAGATTTTTTTAAATGTTCCGAATGCTTCAGATCAGTCAGTTGACAAATTAGTCAAAAATACTCAGTGGCCAGAAACCAAACAAAAGTGGGAATACAAAGATACTTTATTTCAGGGGGGCCTGGCTTGCTCACTCAATAGAGCATGCAACTTTGGATCTCAGGGTTGTACGTTCAAGCCCCACGTTGGGTGTAGAGGGTTGCTTAAAAGTAAAATCTTTAAAGAAAAGAAAAAATCTTAAAACAAAACAAGGTACTGTGTTTCAGCTAATCTAAGATGTCATTAAAAATAATGCTGATTGGGGCACCTGGGTGGCTTAGTGGGTTAAAGCCTCTGCCTTCAGCTCAGGTCATGATCCCAGGGTCCTGGGATCGAGCCCCACATCGGGCTCTCTGCTCCGCGGAGAGTCTGCTTCCTCTTCTCTCTGTCTCTGCCTGCCTCTCTGCCCACTTGTGATCTGTCTGTCAAATAAATAAATAAAATCTTTAAAAATTAAAAAAAAATACTGCTGATTAATATGTTAATAAAAATAATTTTTAAGAAAATATTGCTGGGGTGCCTGGGTGGCTCAGTGGGTTAAAGCTCTGCCTTCGGCTGGGGTCATGGTCCCAGGGTCCTAGGATCAAGCCCCGCATCCCTGCATAGGGCACTCTGCTCAGCAGGGAGCTTGCTTCTTCCTCTTTCTCTGCCTGTCTGCCTGCCTGCTTGTGATCTCTGTCTGTCAAATAAATAAATAAAATCTTTTAAAAAATACTGCTAATTAGTATCTAACATGCAGTGTTTAAAAGACTTATCTAGATTTCGGAGATGTGAAATTTTTTTTTAAAATGCAAAAAAAATGCATTTTGTAATCTACAAAATATAATTTGTAGACTACTAGCACCTCAAGAGACCTTGTTGAATTATTGGGATTGAACTTTGGTTTCTGTGGCCTTACAGAGCACAATGAAAAAAAAAGAAAAAAAAAAAAGAAAATTGGAGTACTAGTTCAGGAGGTCCAATATTTGAATACTAAGTATTCTGGAGAAAGGAACAAAGTCAGAGGGAAGGAAATCATCAGTGAAATAATGTATAGAACAAGTAAATGAGTGTGCAGAGTAGAAGGGCCCATCAGGTGCCTGTCATGCTGAATGAAAATAAACCCATGCTATAGTGTACTGTCTTTTTTTTTTTTTAAGATTTTATTTATTTATTTGACAGACAGAGATCACAAGTAGGCAGAGAAGCAGGCAGAGAGAGAGGAGGAAGCAGACTCCCTGCTGAGCAGAGAGCCCAATGCGGGGCTCAATCCCAGGACTCTGGGACCATGACCTGAGCCGAAGGCAGAGGCTTTAACCCACTGAGCCACCCAGGCGCCCCTATAGTGTACTGTCTTAAAATTTCAGAATTCTGAGGACAGAAAAGAAGGGGGGGAAAGTATACTACAGACTTCCAAAGGGACAAAAGAAGTCACATACAGAATTTCAGGAATCAAAATAGCTTTGCTTTTCTCAGAAGGAACACTGAAAACCAGAGGGTGATGAAGCAAAGTCTTTAAACTTCTGGGGGAGGGGCGCCTGGCTGGCTTGGTCTGCTGATCTCTGGATGGTAGGTTCGAGCCCCGTGTTGGGTGTAGAGATTACTTTCTTTTTTTTTTTTTTTAAGAATTTATTTACTTATTTGTCAGAGAGAGAGAGAGAGAGCGAGAGAGCGAGCACAGGCAGACAGAGTGGCAGGCAGAGTCAGAGGGAGAAGCAGGTTCCCTGCTGAGCAAGGAGCCCGATGTGGGACTCGATCCCAGGACGCTGGGATCATGACCTGAGCCAAAGGCAGCTGCTTAACCAACGAGCCACCCAGGTGTCCCACTTTCATTTTTTTTTTTTTAAAGATTTTATTTATTTATTTGACAGAGAGACGGTGAGAGAGGGAACACAAGCAGGGAGAGTGGGAGAGGAAGAAGCAGGTTTCCCTCTGAGCAGGGAGCCCGATGCGGGGCTCGATCCTAGGACCCTGGGATCATGACCTGAGTGGAAAGCAGACGCTTAACAACTGAGCCACCCAGGCGTCCCGGGTGTAGAGATTACTTAAAAATAAAATCTTTAAAGGAAAAAATAAAATTCTGAAGGAAAACAATTTGCAACCTAAAAACCTATACCCACCTGAACTACCAGTCAAGTGCAAGAGTAAAATACCTGAAAATCTTTATCTAAAAAAAGTTATTTTGATGTTTTTATTGGTCATTTATGTATCCTCATCTGTGAAGTAACTATGCAAGTAGCCAATTTTTCTTTCTGTTGTTTTTTTGTTTTTTATTTTTTAATTTTTTTTGGAGTTCCTTATGTATTCTGGAGAGCAAATCTTTTGTCATTTGTATAGCATGGGGATCGAGAATTAACCACTGACACAGAATAGAGAATTCAGAAATAGATCCTCATAAATATGGAAACTTAAGAGCCAGCATTGCAGATCACCAGAGAAAAAGGATAAACTTTTTAAGAAAAAGTGGTGCAGGGGCACCTGGGTGGTTCAGTTGGCTAAGCAACTGCCTTTGGCTCAGGTCATGATCCCGGAGTCCTGGGATCTAGCCCCACATCTGGCTCCCTGCTCCGCAGGAGGCCTGTTCTCCCTCTCCCACCCTGCTAGTGTTCCGTCTCTCACTGTCTCTCTCTCTCTGTCAGAAAAATAAATAAAATCTTTTTTAAAAAATGGTGAAAAGACAATTAGTTATACATGTGGGAAGGAAATGATCCCTCC
>PISX010016503.1:0-46057 GCA_004024625.1 Mellivora capensis
TAGCATCCATATTCATCAGTGATATTGGTCTGAAATTCTCCTTTTTGGTGTGGTCTTTGCCTGGTTTGGGGATCAGGGTAATGCTGGCTTCATAAAAAGAGTCTGGAAGTTTTCCTTCAGCTTCAATTTTTTGAAACAGCTTCAGGAGAATAGGTGTTATTTCTTCTTTGAAAGTTTGGTAGAATTCCTCAGGGAATCCGTCAGGTCCTGGGCTCTTGTTTTTTGGGAGGTTTTTGATTAGTTGAATTTTCTTGTGTTATTTTTGTCTGTAGACAAATTGGGGCAGTACTGCGTCTGTCTCATAAGATGAGTTGGAAGTATTGTTTTATCTTTTTTTTTTTTTGAGAAATAGTTTGTAAAGGATAGGTATTAATTCTTTGAATATTCAGTGTAAATCTTGCAGTCCTCGCCTTTTTTTTTGGGGGGGGGGAGTCTTAAAATTACTACCTTTATCTCTTTACTTGTTATAGATATATTCAGATTTTCTATTTCTTCTTGAGTCATTTTCAGTAATTTGTGCTGTAGAAGTTTCATTTCTTCTTGAGTCATTCTCACTAATATTTTTTTTTGCAGAAATTTCGTGTAAGTTATGTAATTTGTCTGCATTTGGTTTTCATAGTACATTTGACCCTTGATCAACATAGGTTTGAGGTCCGTGGGTCTACTTATACATACATTTTTCTTGATAAGTAAAGTACAGTATTGTAAATGTATTTTCTTTTCTTTATGATTTTAATAGCATTTTCTTTTTTCTAGTTTATTATAAGAATACAGTATACAATACATATAACATACAAAATATGTGTTAATCAACTATTTATGTCATTGAAGCTTTTGTCCACAGTGAAGCTTTGGTCCACAGTAGGCTATTAATAGTTTTTGAGGAGTCCAAAGTTACAAGTGAATTTTTGATTGCATGGGGAATCCATGACCCAAGCCCTGTGTTGTTCAAGGGTCAACTGTATTCCCATATAATCCTTTTGATTTTTGTAAGATCAGTATTGATGTAACCTCTCTTACTCTGGTTTTAGTAATTTTAATATTCTCTTTTTCTTGTTCTAGCTAAAAGATTAAATCAGGCTTGTTTATCTTGTTGACTACACTTAAAATTGGAAAGGTTTTAAACGTTTTTCATATCCAACTTTTTTTCTTTACATGCTTGTATTCCTGTTCATAATTTTTTGTTTCACTTTTTAGGACTGTCTTTTCTTCATTTACCTTTTTGAGCGTCCTAAACTTAATTATTTAAAGAATACTTTTTAATACTTTCTTTTAAAAAAAGACTTTATTTATTCGAGAGAGAGAGAGATTATGAGCAGGGGGTGGGGGGTCAGAGGGAGAAGCAGACCCTTTGCTGAGCAGGGAACCTGATGAGGGCCTCCATTCCAGGAATCTGGGATCATTACCTGAGCTGAAGACAGATGCTTAACCAACTGAGTGACCCGGGTACCCTCAGTATTTTCTATAATTTAAATTTTATCAAGATGAATTCCACCTTCCTAGTAGCTGATTTTATTGTCTTTCTTAGCATTTGATTTCTTTATCTATTTTTGAATTTTGATTTGCAGATGCACTTGGAGTGGGATTATTTTGTTTTCTTATTCTATACATGCCTTCTCTCTCCTGACTTTTTAATGTTTGTGGTTGCCTGTGTCTGGCTCCTCAGAGCCCACTTCCTTGTCAGGAGTTAGCGTTTGTTCTTCCTGCCTTCTCAGACTCATAGTTATAACCCATCATTCCAGGCATTTGTGGCAGAAGTTCCATTTGACTCCCATTCACCACTGGTGGAGCCTCCTGCCACCTTTGGCTTCAAAGGGTAAACCTGGCTCCAGTACCCATCTTGTGTTGACCACTGGACTCCTAACTTCCTCTGCCTTTCTCTTGTTCTGGAGCCCAACAGACTCAAGTCTTGCCACTTTGTTTCTGATGTACTGCATGTTTACAGAGAGGGTTGTTTGGGTATATTTTAATGGCTTTGTTCTTTGTTTAGAGCAATGGACTGTTTCCTCATCTGTGAAAAAAGGAGTGATAATGGTACATACATCCTTGGATTGTCATAAGTATTAATTGAAAATGTATTGGTAGAGGGGTTCTAAATATGCCAACTATATGCTAACTATATGCCAGGCATATATGAGTATTCAGGTAATGTAGCTATTAATGCAATTAAGAGAGAGCAGGAATTCATGCAGAAATTGTCAAAATACACTCAGTTGCAATTGTTTATTAATTTATTCAGACACCAACTACTGTGTATTATAATCGACATTGAGTATCAATGGATACATTTTAGCCTGGTAGCATGCACTGCAAATCAGTGCAATACTCAGATATTTGTATTCGATATTGTGGTGCTAAATTCACTTTAAATTCTGTGCAACATCCTAGAAACAGCTGAAATGTTCCTCCACAGTACATTTTCTAATCACTGTTAGACATACTTTCCTTTCTGGGAACAAATTGCCCACTTTAATTCTTTAATGGCATGTATCATGTTTCTTGTTAACTTATGTAAGTTTCTTATCCACACAGTGCCCATAGAATTTGCTGTCTAAACTGGAACATTTTGGGGAGTGGAAGGTGGTGTTATTGATAATTATGCCAGTATGGGTGGCATGAGACAGAATTATCCTGGGTTATCCAGGGCAATAATGGCTACCTTCATTATCTTCCTTTCTGGAATGTCTTATGTATCATCCTTATATTCTGCAAAGTACCTGTGACAGTCTTGATGGTAACACGTGGTCAATAAGCATTTTGTGCAAGAATTACCAAATAGCAAGTGGAAATAGGCAGGCAGTGCATTATTTTTGTTATTTGCAGACTTTTAAAATTTGAATTGAAATTATTTATACGTTTTCTAATAAGTAATCTAATTTGTCTTCTTAATTAGAAGGTCAGTAACACAAGTGTTTGACAGTATGCAGTGTGAAAATTCCACTAACTCTGAAGGGAAATCAAACTGATTCAAAGGATTGATTTGAAAAATCAGTGCACTATTACCAAATTTTCTACAGAAATACAGATCATTTACATATATTAGCTGTCTTGTTTTAATATACTATTAGAGTCTTTAATTAAAATCATTTAAAATCATGTATGTTACATACAGTTAGTGCTTGGATATAATTACAAAGCCAACATACACTGGGGAGTAGTGCCACCTGTCACTATTCTTCATTTCCTCTTGATAAGATTACTCTGATGTGTTTTAGAGTCCAAGGTTATTCTTCCTTGGCTCTAATTTTTTTTTATTTCTTCCAAACTCAGAAAGGAGGCATGTGACTGATGTGACATTTGGGGCATTTTGGGACTGGGCATTGTTAAGACAATCAGAATAATCCATATATTTTGAAATCATGCCAAGGATATCAGGTTAAATTTATATCAAAAGAAGTGTTCTATCTTGTTGATCAGAATACATCTTATGAATTGACATTTAAAGGGATCATATAAAATCTTCCTGTCTTCCTGTGTGTCATCTAGTCTTCTGTCTTTCATATCATCCATCTTATTTGTTTTGCATTTTATGGAATATTATATTTGATTCTTTTTTTGTTTGGAACAAAAACTTATATGGGCTGTTAGGTATCTTTTATATTTTTGGTTGTATTATCTAAAGGGAATCCAGTTGTTACCAAATTGTATTTTGAAACTTCTCAGTGGAAAAAATTTTCATCTTTTTTCCCCTAATCCATAATAATATGAATTCAGGCTTCTTGTTTGTTTTTAAACAAACCAGAGTTATTGAGATAATTATTAGGGATTAGCAAGACAGATCACTCTGGTGGCAGGAGAAAAGCATTAGTAGCCAGATGATTTCAGTTTGACAAGCCGTGGGGTGTTATTAGTTGTGAAATGCAAGCTAGCTTTGGCGGTGCTTATGTCTTGTGCAATAATACTTTGCTAAAGACATCAAGTCTAAGCTGTTCATTTGCATACATGTTCAGGGTATTCCTGGGAGCTAGGCATGATAAATTGTATTTACATCCTACAAAATGAATGTAATGTTATTGAATTCAATAGGTAAGTGCCTATCTTAAGGACATAAATATCAAATGACTGGAAGGAAATGGATATGAGGAAATGTGTTTTTTTTTAATATATGAAAGAAAAAGAGGGGTTGTCACGTTAGAGAACTACACTCACACTAGTGAAACAGCACTGTAAAAGGAATAGTGTGTGGATCAAGGACTGTAACACTAACTTAAGGTGTTTGAAGCTTCTCTGTAATTCAGAGATGTGTTTATGCAGTTCAGGACCACAAACACATACTGAGCCAGAAGCTATGTAGACAATAGGAAAATAAGGATCAATAATTCACAGTCCTTATCATTGGCCACATAAGGGGAGACCTATGTATAAGTAAAAAATATATAGTATAAGGTGTTGAATAATGTGACAAAGATAAGCACAAGTACAATGAATTTTATGTCAGATGCACCTTGTCCTTTGGGAGCAGGAGGTGAGTAAGGAAGGCTTTTCTCAGGCCATGAAGTCTCTTTAAGTTGAGTCATAAAGGATGAGTAAGAATTCAATTGAAAAAGGAGGGATGAATAGTAGGGAAGGTGTTCCAAGGCTGAAGGACCAGCAAAAGCGTGGGCTGAGAAGCAGCAGAGGTATAGTGTTCCAAAGAACTTGACAGGATGATAAGATTGGAGGAGGTCAGATTTAATAGGTGCAGGGGGAGCAAATAAATTCAAGAATTGTAGAGGGGTGCAGTTAAGCATCTGACTCTTCATTTTGGCTTAGGTACAATCTCAGGATCCTGAGATCGTGCCCCATGTTGAGCTCCACTCTGGGTCTCCCTTTCTCTTCCTCTCTCTCTTGTCCTTACCTCTCCCCACTTTCTTTCATTTTCTCAAATAAATAAATAAATAAATAAATAAAATCTTAAAAGAAATATCAAGTAGATTGAAAATGGAGCAAAACCTGATAGGGGTGATGTAATGGATGAAATGATGCTAACTGCTAGTCCTCTGGCTCTGGCAAAGTCAGGGCTACCAGTAGTCCAAGAGGTGTCTTTTTTTAAAAAAAATTTTATTCATTTTTTAAAATTTCTTTTCAGTGTTCCAAGAGGTGTCTTTGTTTGAATCAGAAGGAGATGCATTTTTTGATACCTATCCAGGGGGAGTGGTGTGTATGCAGAGCCCAGAGTGGATTTCGGCCTGCGCTTGCCCGCTGGCTTGGTGCTCCTGGGCAGTGTCTTGTCTGAAGAACCGCTAGGGGCAGATGGGGGCAAACAGGTGGACCAGTCATGTCATTAGTGCAAACAGGAAGAGAGAGTGTAGCTGGGAGGCAGTGGGAGGGGCAGTGAGTTCAGTCGTGAGTGTGTTCGGTTTGTAGCATCCAGGGTCATTGTGCAGGAGGACATATCAGGGAGGAAGTTTGGATGAATGATTCTAAAACACTGGGGACTGTAGATGATTTAGGTCTGCTAAACTTTTTTTAATTACATGTCAGTCGTGGATAAAATTATTCAAACCGAATTATTGGTTCAGTGGTACTCTGATAATGCTAAGGGCTAAGTTCTCTAAAATGGTGAACCTGCTTATCAAAAACTCATTCCAGATAACTTTTCAAAGAATGTCTACTAGTGTTTATTCATTTTTTAAATTTTTATATTTTATTGAACTACACTTGATGTATAATACCATGTTAGTTTCAGGAATTTAACATAGAGATTTGACAATTAGATACATTATGAAATGGTCACCACAATAAATGTAGTTATCATCTGTCACCATACAACATTATTATAATATTACTGACCACATTTCACATGCTACGCTTTCATCTCCATGACATATTTGTTTTATAACTGGAAGTTTGTACCTCTTAATCACCTTCACTTGTTTCACTCATCCTTCTATCTCCCTCCCCTCTGGCAACCACCAGTTTTGTGTCTATATCTGTGAATTTATTTGTTTGTTCATTTGTTTTAGTTTTTATATTCTACATATAAGTGAATCATATATTGTCTCTTCTATCTGACTTATTTCACTTAGCCTCATACCCTCTAGGGCCATCCGTGTTGTTTGAATGCCAAGAATTCATTTCTCTATATGGCCAAGTAATGTTCCATTGTGTGTGTGTGTGTGTGTCTGTGTGTGTGTGTGTGTATATATATATCACATTTTCTTTACCCATTCATCTGTTGATGGACATCTTGGTTGCTTCCATATCTTGGGTTTTGTGAATAATGCTGCAATAAACATAGGGGTGCATATAACCCTGAATTAGTGTGGTGTTTTTTGGGGGAGGGGCAGTGAATACCTAGAAGTAGAGTTACTGAGTTGTATGGTATCTCTATTTTTATTTTTATTTTTTTTTGAGGAGCCTCCATACTGGTTTCCATAGTGGCTGCACCAGTTTGGACTCCCACCAATAGTGCAAGAGGGATCCCTTTTCTCTATATCCTCACCAACACTTATTATTTATTGACTTTTTTTTTAGTAAGCTCCACACCCAGCATGGAGCCCTACGTGGGACTTGAACTCATGACCCCAAGATCAAGACCTGAGCTGAGATTAAGAGTTGATGCTTAACTGACTGAGTCACCCTGGCTTCCCTTTATTGATTTTTTGATACTAGCTGTTGTGACAGGTGTGAGGGGATATCTCATTGTGGTTTTGATTTACATTTCTCTGATGACTAGTGATGTTGAGAATCTTTTCTTGTGTCTCCTTTTCAAAGTGTCCTTTGGGAAACTGTCTATTCATGACTTCTCTCTCTCCATTTTTGATTGGATTATTTGCTTTTTTGGTGTTGTTATATGGGTTAATTCTTCCTTCCTTCCTTTCTTCCTTCCTTCCATTCACATTTATTTATTATAGACGGGGGGAGTGGCAGAGGGAGAAAGAGAGAATTCTCCAGTGGACTCTTGCTGAGCGTGGAGCCTGATGTGGGGTTTGATCCCATGACCCCAAGATTACAACCGGAGCCAAAACCAAGAGTCTGACACTCAAATGACTGAGACACTAAGGTGCCTTGAATTCTTTATATATTTTAGATACTAACCCATTATCAGATATAGCATTTGAAAATATCTTCTCCTGTTCAGTAGACCACCTTTTTGTTTTATTGAAGATTTCCTTTGCTGTGCAAAATCTTTTTAGTTTGATGTAGTCCTATTTATTTTTGCTTTTGTTTCCCTTGCATGAGGAGACAGACTCACAAAAATAATACTAAGGCTGATGTCTAAGAGATAACTGGCTACACTTTCTTTTAGGAATTTTATAGTTTCAGGTCTTACATTTAGGACTTTAATCTATTTTGAGTTGATTTATTGTGTATAATGCATGAACGTGGTCCATTTTCATTCTTTATTCTTTTGCATGTAGCTTTTCCAATTTTCCCAATACAATTTTTGAAGAGATTATTCTTTTACCATTGTATTATATTCTTGTTTCATTTATCATACATTAACTGACCATGTATGTTTGGGCTCATTTCTGGGTTCTCTATTCTCTTCTGTTAATCTGTGTATCTGTTTTTGTTCAGTAACATACTGTTTTGGTTACTGTAGCTTTGTAATATACTTTCAAATCTGAGATTGTGATACCTCCAGCTTTGTCCCTCTTTTTCAAGATTGCTTTAGTTATTCAGGGTCTTTTGTGGTTTCAAATAAATTTTAGGATTATTTGTCCTTATTGTGTGGAAAAATATCATTGGTGTTTTGATAAGGATTGCAGAGAATTTGTAGATTACTTTGGACAGAATGGACATTTTAACAATATTAATTTTTCCAATCCATGAGCTTGTATTTATTTTATCTTTAGTTTATTTCATCAGTATCTTATATTTTTTAGAGCACAGGTCTTTTAGTTCCTTGGTTAGATATTTTCCAAGGTATATTATTATTTTTGATGCACTTGTAAATGGGATTGTTTTTGTAATTTCTTTCTTTGACTTTTTTTATGGTATATAGAAATATTGTATCCTGAGACTTTACTGAATCAATTATTAATTCTAACAGTTTTTTTGACTCTTTAGGGTTTTCTATATAGTTGTCCCTTGAACAATGTGGGGGGCACCAATTCCAGTGTAGTTGGAAATTTGTATATAAACTTTCAAACCCCCAAAACCTTAACTACTAAAATCCTACTGTTGAAAAGAAGACTTACTGATAACATAAACAGTCAATTAATCAATATTGTGTATATTATTTGTACTATACGTTATATTTCTACCATAAAATAAACT
Source organism: Mellivora capensis (assembly GCA_004024625.1). Classification (NCBI taxonomy): domain Eukaryota; kingdom Metazoa; phylum Chordata; class Mammalia; order Carnivora; family Mustelidae; genus Mellivora; species Mellivora capensis. The sequence goes on from PISX010016503.1 coordinate 8,206, forward strand.
AGAGAAAAGAAAATGTTATGAAGAAAATTCCATGAAGAGGAGAAAATACATTTCCAGTATTTTACTGTATTTATGTAAGTGAACCTGTGTAGTTCAAACTTGTATTATTTGAGGGCCAGCTGTATGTAGTATCATGTCATCTGCAAACAGTGGAAGTTTTACTTCTTCCTCATCAATTTGGATGCCTTTTATTTCTTTTTCTTGTCTGATCGCTGTGGCTGGGACTTAACAATATGTTGAATAAAAGTGGTGAAAGTGGACATCCTTGTCTTGTTCCTGATCTTAGAGAAAAAGCTTTTAGCTTTTCACTGTTGAGTATGATGTAAGCTGTAGTTTTGTCATATATGACCTTTATTATGTTGAGGTATATTCTCTCTAAAGCCAGTTTGTTGAGAGTTTTTATCATGAATGGATATTGAATTTTGTCAGGCGCTTTCCCTGTATCTTTTGAGATGGTCACATGATTTTTATTCTTTGTTTTATTAATGTGCTGTGTCATGATTGACTTGCAGATATTGAACCATTCTTGCATTCCTGGAATAAATCCCACTTAATCAGGGTGAATGATCCTTTTGATGTATTGTTGGATTCAGCTTGTTAATATTTTTTGAAGATTTTGCATCTGTATTTATCAAGGATAATGGCCTGTCATTTTCTTCTTTGTGGTAACTTTGTCTAGTTTGGTTTCAGGGTAATACTGGCCTCATAGCATGAATTTGGAATAATTCCTTCCTTTTATTTTTTTGGGGGGGATAGTTTGAGAGAGATAGGTATTAACTCCTCTTTACATGTGTAGTAGAATTTACTTGTGAATTCATCTGGTCCTAGACCAGATTTGTTGGAAGGTTTTTGATTACTGATTTAATTTTGTTACTAGTCCACTACTGTTTATTAACATACTGAAGAATGGTCATGATAAATTGGATTCATCAATTTTTTTATTTTCTGTTCCAGATTTCTGTGCTATGCCTTGTATGACAAAAGTCCTCTCACCAAGAATACTTTTGCCTTGACACTTGTGGACAGTCAGACCATGTGAGTATGGAATCTGAACAGGTAGATTGCAGTGAACCTGAATTAGTTAAGTTAACTAAACAAAAAAGAAAACAAAAATAAAAACAACCGCCTCCCCCAAACCGCACAAAACAGCCAAAAATATTGTGCTAGATAGACCAAAGAAATAGTATCTATTTTCTTTATGATAAAAATTCTAGATGAAGTGGAAAACTCATCTCTTTTCCCCATTAACTTATTATTTTAGTGGGATCTATAAGAGCAACAGTGAAATTTTTATGTCAGCTCGTTTTTCAGGGTATTTATGGCAACCAGTTAGAAGTTTAATGAAAGCATTATTTGGGTTTGTTTTTGTTATTCTAAAAGGGCAAAACTCCTAATCTTTTTTATGTGGCACTATTTTGCAGAAAAACACTGCTAAGGAGTGCTAAAGTGGCAATGAAACAGCCCAACAGAAAGAGGAAGCTTAGTATGGACTCCAAAGAGCATTTGAATCAGGATGGATGCTTGGTAAGATGTCAAGTTCCTGGGCCCTTAGTTTGTGCTCACTGTGGAAATTTACAATGTAATTGTATAGTTTGTGTAACCATAGCAGAGGCTGTTTTTTCAATGAGTAAGAGCTGTCTGCTTCTGGTTGAGTTTTATATACAGAGGTATAGAATATAAATGTCATTAAAGCCTGACAACATTTTAAAGGGTAATAATTCTTTTAAAGTGAAAAGAGAACTTTTTTTTAAATTTTAAAAACACTTTAATGCATATCCTTTGAACACATTTACATGTGCATGTATTTTAAATATAACACGTTGCAGAAAAGTAAATATAATATTTTACTATGTACATCTCCTATGACATGGTAATTCATACAGTTATATCTTATGATATTCTGTGACTGGCCCGTGCTGTCCAAGATTTTATGCTGGTATTTACAAACACAGTGCATTGCTATGATAAGATAATTACTTCGGTGAAAAATTCTTACAGGACTTATCTTTCACAATAAATGCTTTGATACTTAAGATTTTATCAAGTAAAATTTTTAAAATATCTTTTCTCTTAATTCCTCACCAAATATATCACAAATAATTTATGTCTTATTAGAAAAGGATATTTCTCCAACTGAAGGTAATTATTTGATGAATAATCTAAAAAATATGAAAGATAAAAAGAAAGAATACCTCCCCCAGTCAGTTATCTAATAGTCATTTAAGGAGGAGCTTTAATTTGTTGTGGAGACAGACTAAAACATTGAGTAGTTATTACTAGATGATTGGATACAGGTGCTTTTTATATTGTCTTTTCTTTTTTTTTTTAAAGATTTTATTTATTTATTTGACAGAGAGAGATCACAAGTAGGCAGAGAGGCAGGCAGAGAGAGAAGGGGGAGCAGGATCCCTGCCAAGCAGAGTGGGGCTTGATCCCAGGACCCCGAGATCATGACCCAAGCTGAAGTCAGAGGCCCAACCCACCGAGCCACCCAGGTGCCCCTATATTGTCATTTCTATTCATATACTTTACCATTAACATGTGTTACTTTTTGAATTAGAGATACATACATACATTTGTATGTATAGGAAAATACCAGGAAGAAAATCCAAATATTAGTCATGGTACATTCTAGTGGAATTTTAGAGACCTTCTCTTCCTCCCTCCCTTCCTCCCTTCCATCCTCCTTTCCTTTTTAAAGATTTACTTATTTGAGAGTGAGAACACACACACACATGTGAGTGAAGTAGGGGTCGAGAGTGGGGGAGAGAATCCTAAGCAGACTCCATGTTTACTGTGGAGCCTGACACAGGGCTCAGTCTCACAACCCTGAGATAATGACCTGAGCTGAAATCAAGAGTCGGACATTTTAACTGACTGTGCCACCCTTGCATCCCAAAGGGAGTTTTCTTTGTAACAATGGAGGTAATTGATCATTATCAAGTGAGGGACAGAGACTGTGGACTGAAGGGTGTTGTGTTTGTTGGGGTTCTCCAGAGAAAGAACCAATGGTAGTAGTTGACTGTCCTGTCACATCCCTGTTCACCATCTTTGTCCCTACTTGATAAAGATGAATTATTTGTATATGTGTACATATGTATATAGAAAGATTTACTCTAAGAAATTGATTCATACAATTGTGAGGGCTGACAGGTCTGAAATCTACAGGGCAGGTTGGCAGGCTGGAGACCCAGAATAGAGTTAATGTTGCAACCTTGAGTCCAGAGACGTTCTGGAGGCAAAATTCCCTCTTCTTTAGAGAGGTCAGTCTTTTTTTCTCTTAAGGCCTTCAGCTAATTATATGAGGCCCCTCCACATTATGGAAGATAATGTGCTTTTCTAAGAGTCTACTATGTGAGTATAAATCCCATCTAAAAAATACCTCACAGTGACATCTTGACAGCTAGAGGGTATAATACGCATCTTGCTTCTAGTTACTTATGCTCTTTCCCTGTGGCAACTTTTTGTATTCCTACACATTTCAAGGTGGCAGAAGTGACCAGGATACGTCCATAGTGATGGTTTTGGTGATAGTGGGGCATTAGAACATTCTCATTAGTGACCTCTCATGGGCTCTTACCATGTATTGGTCTGGGTTTTGGGGTATTCAAGTGGTTTGTGGTTATGCATTTACATATTGCAGCTGGTGAAGTGACACAGTGTCATACACCCTTTGGTTTGATGTCAGGTTAGGTATGGTTTAATGAGCTCCCAGCATTAAATAAGACATGTCAAGTGATGATCTTGTCCACAGCTGGTTTTCAGATGTTAACTGCATGTCTGTGTCTAGTCACAGAACTGATTCCTTCAGATCAGCCTCACTGGGCGGTGAGATGGTTAATGAGGTCCAGATTGGCTTCATCTCAGTTCTGTGAGAGTCGATCACTCTCAGTGTACCCCAGAAAGCTCGCTTCAAAGGGGTTCCTTGGACCAGACTTAGAAAGACCTGAACCTGTCTCAACTTATGTGAGGATGATATTTTTCTCAGCATTTTTGGTTTGTTGTGTCATGCCCTCTGAGGAGACAAGGTACTAAATGTGTTCACAGTTGTTCTTGGATAGCGGTTCTTCAGCTGTGGTCTCTAGAACAACAGCATGGGCATCACCTGGAGGTTTGTTAGAAATGCAATTTCTTGGGATTTACTCCAGACCTCTTGGATCAGATATGTTGGGGAGTGGAGCTCAGCAGTTTGTATTTTATCAGGCCTCCCAGTGATAGTGGTATGCTCTCATGTTTGAGAACCACTGTCTGGGAGACAGTTAGGCCTGTCTTCCCTACTAATTGTCCTAGAGTCATTCAGTAATGGCTGCTTCATAATTCTTACATTTTGGTGTTTAATATTGGAGACTACCTTTCCTGTCTAAACACATGTGCTATTTTTTTCTCAGTATCATTTCCTGTCAAGCTGCTAAAATTATTACTGTCCGTTCTCAGCACTTCTGTTATCTTGCTCTACAACATGAGTATTCAAACTTCTGTCTTTTTTGTATCATCACAAATCCTTGTTTTCTCTTGAAGCCAAACTTGGTTTCTAACTTGATGCCAGTAACTTTACCATTATTTCCTTTCCATGTTGGGATTTCCCCATTTTTGAACCCCAGAAGTGCTCAAAACTTACATAGGTGCTGTTTGAGTCTGGCGCCTTACGTGGCTGGATTTCCAAAAATATCTGTTTAATGATGTTCCTGGTGTTTAATGGCATCTCCAGGCAAGTGGGCTTCTTTGATCATACTAAGATAATGATATTTCAAAGGGCCATATTACTTATTTGAGTTTTGAGGTGCTTGGAGCATACAATTATTTTAAAGAATGTTCACATAGGATAATAGAAAAGATGTGCATTTAGGATGAATTCCACATTATACTGTCAGCTAGGGGCTTGTTGCCAGTTAAAGTGTCCACTTTAGTTAAATGTAATAGTTTAATATAACATCTGTGGCTGCATTCACGGTGGAGAGAAAGGGGTTCAGTCATGCTTGAATTTGATTACTAAAATCATGTTTGAAATTTGCTTGAATTATCACTAACATACTTTACATTCTGTGTAACTCATATAATTTTACAAATGACATTTCCCGTCAACTAAGCAAAATAGCATTGCTAGATTAAGCACATTAAACATAAAACTAATGAACAGTTGGGTACTTTCTAAACATCTGCTTTTGGGGCACCTGGGTGGCTCAGTCATTAAGCGGCTGCCTTTGGCTCAGGTCCTGATCCTGGGGTCTGGGATGGAGCCCCAAATCGGGCTCCCTGCTCGGCAGGAAACCTGCTTCTCCCTCTCCCACTCCCCTGCTTGTGTTCCCTCTCTTGCTGTGTCTGTCTCTGTCAAATTACTAAATAAAATCTTTAAAAAAATTTAAAAAATAAACATCTGCTTTTGAGGTAGTAATTTCATATCTTCAATATCTAGTAATTTCCAGATGTTGATAATAGTATCTACCAATGAATATCTTCTTATACTAAAATTTTCTATGTATTTCTTCACAGAAATTCAAAAACAGTCCTTTATATTTTTCAGTATGCAGGCACATGGTTTAAAAAATAGTACAAATAGTATGAAAATAAGTAAATTCTCTACTGTACCCACTCACACACATGTTAAATCCCCCCCATTTTTTTTTAAGATAAGGAGAAAAAGAGCAAGGGAGGAGCAGAAGGAGAAGGAGAGACAGAATCTTAAGCAGGCTCCATGCCTAGTGCAGAGCCTGACTCAGGGCTCAATTTCAGGACCCTGAGGTCATGAGCTGAGCCAAAATCAAGAGTTGGATTAAGTTGATTAAGCCCCTCCTGGAGCCCCTCACAAATCTTTATTTAAAGGGGTGACCCCGTTTGTATTTTCTCATCTGTCTGTATAGGAATCAAAAGCAAAAATAGGAAGCTAAAAAACCCAAACCCCTTTTGCACACATACATACATACATTCATAATACCTACTGCATGCATACATGTATCCCAAATGGGCTTATATTCTACTTCCTGGTCCGTATCTTTTTTTTTTTTTTTTTTGCCCTTAAGCATGTATGTCTTGGAACGCATGCAAAACATGTTACTGTTTTCAGTGGTGCTTCGCATTCCACTCTGTGAATGTACCATAATTCTTTTAAACAGTACCCTTCCCTATACATTTAGGGGATTTTTAGTTTTTGTTGTCTGCTGTGTTAAAACCAAATGTTCTTATTCACATGTTTTCATAGGCTTTTATAGTTGATTCATGGATAAAATCTTATCAGTAGACTTGTTATACTAAAGACAAATGCATTTAACATCTTGATAAGGCTTTTATATCATCTTCTGAGGTCACCCCAGGGTATACCCTGTCTTACGCCATCTGCACGAGTGCTTTTTTGCTTAGGTTTTATTTATTTATTTTAAAAGATTTTATTTATATATTTGAAAGACAGAGATCACAAGTATGTTGCTTAGGTTTTATTATTGCATGTCTGATGCCTTTGTTTACTGAGATCTGTCACGTGGATGAGTTTCATTTACGGGCTGGCCCATGGTGCTGCCGCAGGTTTGAAGAGGGGCGATGCCCCGGGTCTGGTAGATTCCTTAACATGTCATGCTTCTTTGTGCATCCAGCATGAAGACAGGTGTCCTTTGTTATCCTTTTCCCACTCACCACCGTTAGAATTGACTGGCAAAGTGTAGGTACATGATAATTGAGGAAATAAGCATTTTTTTTCCAAAGTGATTTCTTAGGTGTTTGGTGTGCATGTGGATGTTCTTGTCATAAGACCCCAAACCATGTGTAGGCTGCAAAATTTCAGATTTCCTACATAAAAATGTAAGTATCCTAAATAAAAAAGGAAATTTTATTTGACTCTAGAAGAATAAAATAATTGTGTGTGTAAAATATCTGATACTGTGTAAATATTGGTTTCCATTCTTTTCCTCTGTACCTCTTAAAATCTAGGCATCTATATCTGATTAGTGAACTCTAAACTTTGAGAAACAGAAATAGGAGACATTTATTCTCTAAAGGATCTGAATAAATCTGAAAAATGAACTTACTGTTGAATAGAAAAGAACTAACTTATATGGGGCAATGTGAGACAACTAACTGCTTATGCACATGAGTGCTCCTACGTGCATTCAGCCTTCAGAGAAAGGTAGAGGCATTGGGGCCTAAGTCTTGGCTTTGAAGGATAAGGAGAATCTAAGATGTTTATATTTAATGCTTTATTTAATATATTTAACAAATACAATTTATCTAGTGCATATTTAATGCTGTTGTAACAAATTGTTCATAAGTCCAACCTGGTAAAATAAATCCAACCTGGTAAAATGCAATATGAGAGAATACAACTTCTTTGTATTTTAATATCTGGGTGCTCTAGGCAACTAACCTTGAGAGATAAGGAAGTTGAAGGGTCAACGGAGGGATCATCTGAGCCAAGGAAGCAGCATGACCAAAGGTATGGGGTTGGAAGCAAATATGATACATGTGGTAAATGATGAGAGTATAATGACTTGTCTGACGGAGCAGATGTTGCTATTGGCAGTTTTGTAGAAAGAGTATTAGGCCAGGGGTCAGAGTATTTGGATTTTAGTCTTTGGCTCTGGAGGTAATTAGCTCTATGACCAAGGACAAGTCCTTCATCAGGCTGGGGCTCATTTTCTTTGTTTATAGAACAAAAGTCTTAGGTTAAAATATCTTAAGAGTCTTTCCCCTTCAGTGAGTCTGAGATTTGGTATGTAATGAAATAGTAAGATGACTCGAATGGACGTGAGTGGCTAAGCTTAGAGAGTCTTGACGGCAGAGCAGAGGAATTTGTACTTGATATTGTGTCTGCCGACCTTGATATACTAGAGGAAGGAGCCATGGTTGGCTTTGACTTAGGCATAGTGTAATGAAATTTTTTATAATATACTTAAATAGATATTAAGAAAATATTGAGGGTAGGGTTGTATTAGTTTCTTAATCTTCAGTAGTACCGAATTTTTTTTATTATTTTGCTGCCCTACACTTGACTGCTATGCCAGTTTGTATCAGCCAGTAGAACAGTAGAATTCATTTATATGTGGGGGAACCATAGAAAGGGGATGTTCTCTCTCTCTCTCTCTCTCTTTTTTTTTTTTTGTGGAAGTCTTAGCCAATACTGTTTTAAAATATACCTGGAATTTTGTTTTTATTCAGGTAGAGTGAGGCTAACAGATCTATAGGTGATTTCTGAAAATTAGTTTGTTACTCACATTTCCCAAGGGAGGAGCACAGCACACTATGCAGCACTGTCCCAGGAAGCCCTAGTATGTTCAGGGACAGAAAGAAGGAGGGGAAAACATGAGCAAGAGTCTTTATTTTGTGTGTGTGTGTGTGTGTGTGTGTTTATTTGACAGAGAGCAAGAGCAGGAACACAAGCGGGGAAAGTGGGAGAGGGAGAAACAGGCTTGCCACCAAATAGGGCGTCCAGTGCAGTCTAGACCCCAGGACCCTGGGATCCTGACTTCAGGGGAAGGCAGATGCTTAACAACTGAGCCACCCAGGCGCCCCCTTTATTGTAATAGTTTTTTAATAGAAATGAATGGATGAGGAGGGTCAGGAAACTAAGGAGGCTTCGGATTGGCTGGTTTTAATAATTTCTGTAGTTTCTGGCTTGGGGGATGTTCTCTGATTGTCCAGTACTTGGCCCTGGGATGATTTAGGGCTGGAAGATAACTTCCCAGACTGCAGGAACTCGATAAATAGTAGTGAGTGGGGAATGGGCTCAGGGTTGGTTGGTTTGCATTTCAAAGACATGATCCAAGCAAGTTGTTGGCTATCTCTAAGAATTAATTCCCTCCCCCACAAGCCTCCAAAATGTCACAGCATTATAAAATACTAAAAAATAAAGAACATGATGAATACAAATACTAGAGAGAGATTTCATTCAGAGAGTATATTATTGAATATTTGAATAAAATGAGATCATTTCCTTCTGTTTGTCTGCATCTGAATTCCAGGAGAGCAATGGAAAGTAATCCTTTCCTGTTTTATTATTATTATTATTTTTTAATCTGAAAGGTTAATTTCATTTAACTTTTTTCGTCATTTAACCTTATAGTTTGCCATGCACATGGGATGAGAGAAAAAGAGAATTTGAAAAGTGAACTTGGCAACAAATGAAATTCAAATGCTAGCTTATTACTGGAGTTACCAAAGGAGATCCAGTGGTTTCCATAGTCCTTGAAACCAATAGTTGTCACCGTCTGTTCCTATGGAAGAGAAGCAGTGGTGGCTGGATAGTTGTCCTGTGCTCCAGGGACTGGTCTGAGGGTGAGAGAGGAAAGGGCAGTATATGGTAGCTCCAAAGTTAGGACTTGAAATTGCTAATCACAGATCAGTCTGTGAAAATCCTTTGTTTCGCTTCCTTGATTGGAATTTGTAGATAGGGAAATGTAGACACTGATTAATTAGAAAAATCACTGTAACTTGTAGTAAAAGTACATGATGCATCCAGGTCCATCAGGAGGTAACAGAATGTGAAGGCTTGTTGGTTATTTTACCACCTTATAATCCTCTCTTCCAAATGATGCATTTTATGTTGGCTAATGGAAATATACTGTAGCAAAGACTTATTTTGCTTATCTTATCTCTCCCCCTTTTCAGAGTGTTTTTTTTCCCCTAATGCTTTATTTTCAGTTTTCAGAACTGAAGTTTGAAACCTGAGAAATCACAGTAATGGTTTTATTTTTCTCAATTTATACTGATTTTCTTAAGTGTTCTGTCTGAGAAGATAAGGAAAAGTGCTCATTTTACCTTTCTTTTTTTTTAATTAACTCTATTCATTAATAGCAGTTTGGATTTATTACCTTTATGAAATAATTAATTAGCTCAGACAGAAGCAAAGAATGTTAAAACTAGCAGGAGCTTTGGAGAACATTTAGTCTAATCCCTTTATTTTATTTTATTTATTTTTTTAAAGATTTTATTTATTTCTTTGACAGAGAGAGAGAGATCACAAGTAAGCAGGCAGAGAGAAAAGGGGAAGCAGCCTCCCTGCTGAGCAGGGAGCCCAGTGCAGAGCCAATCCCAGGACCCTGAGATCATGACCTGAGCCTAAGGCAGGGGCTTAACCCATTGAGCCTCCCAGGTGCCCCAATCCCTTTATTTTATAGACAGGAGAAATTAGGTCCAGATAATATATATCATTTGTTCATGATTATATACTTTTGTGGGTGGGGTTGGGATTTGGCCTTATCCCAAATTCAGCATTTTTCCTGTTCTAAGGTATGATATTAAGTACTCTTTTATTTACAAAATTTTCCAAAAAAAGAGGTCAGTGTATCTTGAGAGAAACATAAATTTATTCTTAAATACAAAATTGTGATCTTTCAGGTGTATGTCTACGTATCTTGATTCATCCAAAAAACATATGGACATAAGGAGCTTGGGTAATTTAATTCCGAAATGAGAGGTAACATTATTTTTTGGAGGAATATGATTCTTCTATCTAGGCAGAATTTCAATAGCAAATAAAGAAGTGTGAACCAAACATCCTAATCTACAAATGGAGTGACAGGCAGCATATTATATATTTCTTTTTATATTTGAATGATACAGTGATTATAAAAATGCTTCAGTAACTGTTGTGCTCACATAATCAACTCTTGAATACTATTTCTTGTTACCATTTTCAGTTTTTGCAGTAGAACTTTCATGAGAAAAGACTGGTGTTGTTTTGAATTATGTAAATTTCCCGTGTATTGAGTGGGTAAAAGGGATGAAACTGGGGTAAAGAGCTGCCTTAGAAAATTAGACCGATTCAGTTCATCATTTTACATGCAGTCGAACAGGATTAGATTGTATTGGGTTATGGCTTTTCTGTTTCCACCCCCTGCCTGGTAAATTATGCTGTGGGGCTCAGGCTGTGGTCCATAGGCCTTCAGGAGTGGCATCAGTGGAGGCTTGTCAGAAACTGGTAATCTCAGGCTCTATCCCAGACCTATGGAATCAAGGTCTGCCTTTTAACAAGATACCCAGGTGACTTATATGCATGTTAAATTTTGAGAAGCTCTGGATTATAGTTTTATCAGGTTCTATTGTTTTAATTGCATAAAGATATCCATGATACCTTTGGGTGTGAAATCATCCAGGTAGAAAAGTACTTGAATTCATGCCATCACTCAGTAAGTATTTGTTGAGCTAGATTAGATGCCAAGTTATGTTTTGGGGATGAGAGATGGTTAAGATACTGTCTGCTTTCAGTAAGCTCATCAAAGCAGGTGAGACCAATAAGACAGATGATGGTAGTTCAATGTGATAAGCCCAATAATAGAGATTTGTGTATGATATTTCCAGGCTTCAGTAGGTTACCTAATTTTCATGGGTGGAGAGGGGAGGAGGAAGTAGGAGCAAAGAAATCTCCCCGAGTTGACTCCTAAAGTAGGCATGTATTAGTTTTCTATTACTGCTTAACAAATTACACCCAACTTAGTGGTTTGAAACAGCTAGTTATTATTACATCACATTTTCTGTAGGCCAGACACCCAGGCATGACTCAAATGAATTTTCTGCTTAGGGTCTCAAAGGGTAAAAAAAAAAGTGTTGGCCTGGCTGAGATCTTTTTGGGGGTGGTGGGGTGTGCTGAGTGGCATCTTTCCAAGCTTATGTGGTTGTCGACAGAATTCTGTTCCTTGTGGTTATAGGACTGAGGTTTCTGCTTTCTGCTGGGTGTTGAGCAAGGGCCGGTCTTGGCTCCAATAGACCCTGTAGTTCCTTGTTACAGTCCCTTTCACAGCATGGTAGCCAGCTCTTTCAAGGCCAGTAGGAGATCCTTCTGCTTTAGTCAGCTAAGGTGGAGCCATCTGTTAAAATGCAGTCAAGGGACTTTGGATCTGCCCTTTGCAACCTGGTGGAGAGAGATGTGGATCCATTGGCCATCTTGTCTGTGAGTCAGAGTGAACAGGACAGAGGAAGGCAGGAGAGAAGCTCTGGAGAGCAGCAGGGATGGTTGCATACAAGGTGCAGGAAGGCAGGGAGGCAGAGGTGAGGCCAGAGTAGTGCAGGGAGAATGTGCCAGTGCAGGGCTGTCACAGAGGAGGTGAGAATGTGATAAAAAGAGTGGGGGATAGCTGAGTACATTTAAGTCTTTATTCTTTCCTCCATTAGCCATTCAGTAGTAAACACCTATCAGATGGTGGGTAGTCCGTGTACAAACACTGGACATAGTGTTTCATTTGTGCCCCAAATCCACCGTGGTTCCAGTTATATAATAATGGCTCAAAAATGTTATTTATTTATTTATTTATTATAATTTTTAAATATTTTATTTATTTATTTGAGAGAATGAGAGGGAGAGAGCACAAGCAGAGTGGTGGAGGAGTAGAGGGAGAGCCGGGAGCCCAATGTGGGACTAAATCCCAGAACCCTATGATCATGACGTCAGCCAAAGGCAGGTGCTTAATCATCTGAACCACCCAGGCACCCTCAATAAATGTTTTTTAAATAGGTAATTAATTTGGTTAGGGTTTTTAGATTCTTTACTCTCCCCTCAGTATTCTTTCATCAGAGATTCTGTTCATTTGAGATATGTTTCTTCAGTTGGTCAACAGGAATAGGTAGGCTAACTTAACCTTTATGAAGTCTGGATATATTCTTGGCAGTTTGAAATCTAGCAGAACACTTGGCAGCTATCATGGGGAGTCCACCATGTGTCATGTGCTGCAACAAGGCTTTCTCCATGGATCTCAGTTCAGTAAGGAGGTTATGATTATCTCCAAACTAGAAAACAGAGTAGAAAACAGGCTCCCAGAAATAAAATCACTTGCTTAGCATTGCACCACTAGTAAGGTGGACTGGGGATTGGACCCTCAGATGCCTGACTCTAACACTGAACAGAAGAGAACTCACTCACTGTGTGTGAAACACTAAATATCCTAAGGAATCCTATTAAAACACAAGGTTGGTGTAATTAAAACAGTGTGTCACTGCTAACTGAAAAGATAAGCCAGAGAACCAGAGAGAAACACCAGAAGTAGGAGCAAATGCACATGGAAGTTTAGTATATAGTATACACACGTTGGGACAGATGAATGGCCACCTGGTGGAAGATACTGGGTGCTTACTTCACATTATAGTGTGAAGATATTTAGATTTATCAAAGATTCAAATGTGGGAAATCGTAAATGTAATAGAAAAACAAAGTAGAAGCTTTTTATAATTTGGGAGTAGAAAAGGATTTTCTAACTTTTATTCAAATCTAGAAACCATGAAAGAAAAGTTTGGTAATTTCCGTTCTTAAACAACAAAAATCTCTGCATATTAAAAAAATCATAAAAAAGTTAAAAAGACAAATGACAAACTGGGAAAAAAAGAATAATGCATCTCATAATGTAGACAAAGGACTAATCTTCCTAATTTATCAAGACCCAAAGATGAGTAATCATTCCAACAGAAAATAGACTAAGGATGTAAAATGATATTTGACAGAAAAGGAAAAACAAGAAGCTTTTAAATATACAAAGTGATCTTGGGGCGCCTGGGTGGCTCAGTGGGTTAAAGCCTCTGCTTTCGGCTCAGGGCATGATCCCAGGGTCCTGAGATTGAGCCCCACATCGGGCTCTCCACTCTGCGGAGAGCCTGCTTCCTCCTCTCTCCCTGCCTGCCTCTCTTGCCTACTTGTAATCTCTGTCTGTCAAATAAATAAATAAAATCTTTAAAAAAAATATACAAAGTGATCTTCAGTTTTGTCCTAATGAAACAAATGCAAATTAAAATAGAGTAAGATATTTTTCATTCATCATCTTGGCAAAAATCCAAAAATTTGATAACACACCCTGTTGACAGGCTATAGGAACACAGGTTCTAATCCAAGGCTCATGGGACTGTTGAGTGGGGCAGCTCATGTGGAAATTAGCAGCAGAAAAATATGAGTCTCTGTTGACCAGCAGTTTCACTTCTTTCTTTTTTTTTTTTTTTTTGAAGATTTTAAAGATTGATTTCTTTATTTGAGAGAGAAAGTGAGCAAGCATGAGCAGAGGGAGGAGCAGAGAGAGAATCACAAGCAGACTCCATGCTGGATGCAGAGCCCAATGTCTTAAGAGCCTGAGATCACAACAGGAGCCAAAACCAAGAGTCAGATGCCGAACCGACTAAGCCATCCAGGCCTCCCCCCCCCCCCCCCCGGCAGTTTCAGTTCTGAGAAGCCATTCCACAGATATCCTAGCACAAATGCAAAATGACATACGTGCTAGTTTTTCACTGTAGTGTAATATGACTGGGAAAAAAGATCAGAAACAACCCAAACATCCATAAATATGGAACCAGTTAAGTAAATCATGAAATATTCAGTGCAATCTGTGCAGCTGTGAAGAAAGACCAAGAATGGTCTTCGTGACCTGATAAAAATCTCTGAGGTATTTCGTTAAATGAAAAGAGAGGTAGAAAACAGTATTATGATATGCTGACCTTGCACATCAGAGCAAGAAAATAAGAATATATATTCATGTTTCTTTGTATTGTTATAAAGAAAATGTTGCAAGGACATATTAGATTCTAATAACAGTGGTTACTGGGTGGAGGTATTGAGTTGGGCAGATGGAGGTGGATGAGTGGGGAAGTTTTCACTGTACTACTGCTTTCTGTGTATATTTTTACCTTGAACCATCTGAATTCAAAAAACAAATGATGTGGGGTGCCTGGGTGGCTCAGTGGGTTAAAGCCTCTGCCTTCGGCTCAGGTCATGATCCCAGGGTCCTGGGATCGAGCCCCGCATTGGGCTGTCTGCTTAGCAGGGAGCCTGCTTCCTCCTCTCTCTCTGCCTACTTGTGATCTCTGTCTGTCTAATAAATAAATAAAATCTTTAAAAAAATGATGTATAGAAAGATAACGAGCTAAGGGATCTCACTAGATCTATCGAAGTCTTATACGGCTATATTGGCAAGTGGTTGCCTGGTTTGCTTACCCATCAGTAAAGAAACATTAATCATATATCTCAATCTATGCCTTTATTTGAAAATTGTATGATTTACTATTATATAAGTTGTATTTTGTATCTTAAAGCCATAGACCAAAACAGGAACTGAAATTGTGTAATATAGAAATGAAATTAACAGTATTTATTCTAACTGTTACAAACAAGTTTGCTATCATTAATATATTAATATGCATGAATCTTTTTTGAAAGCTTGATTCAAAGCTTTATGTTGCCATTATCTAAAGGCTGTTTTTTAGATTCATTTGTAATGGTTATCATAGCCAGGATGACTGAGTATCCTGGTTTCTCTAGAACTTAGGGGTTCCCCATATGTGGGACGTCAGTGCTGTGACTAGGTCAATCCGGGGAAAACTGGGGCGGTCAGTCTCCCTTGTCATAGCTTAAAAAGACATATCCCAAAGATATATAAGACTAACTTGAAGAAGTGATCGTTCACCAAACCTACGAAGTCATGACACTCATTTCTCAGCATCTCCCATTAATTACGTGAAGGCTTTTGTCTATTTCACCTGCTGAATTTTCATCTTTCCTGATGACAACTAGTTTTTCTTGGAAATTAATAAAAAGTATCACATATTTGTATTTTTAAAAGTAAATTCAAAGCCCCCTGAAACCCTTCATTTGGAGGATTTTTTAAAAAGATTTTATTTATTTATTTGAAAGAGTGAGAATCAGTGAGAGAGGGAACACAAACAGGGGGAGTGGGAAAGGGAGAAGCAGGCTTCCCGCTGAGCAGGGAGCCTGAAGTGGGGCCGTATCCCAGGACCCTGGGATCATGACCTGAGGCGAAGGCAGACACTTAATGACTGAGCCACACAGGTGCCCCAATTTGGAGGACTTCAAAAGGGAAACTGTTCCCCAATTTTTAAGTGTATAATTGTGAGTTTGTATGTGGGCATACATTGTTTATGGCCACAAAACTATGTAAATGAATCATATTTCTGGATACCCATTAACAAATGCTCTTTGCTAGTGAGTATCTTTCAATTTTTTTTATTGTGTTATGTTAGCCATGATAAAATACATCATTAGTTTTTGATTCAGAGTTCCAAGATTCATTGTTTATGTACAACACCCAGTGCTCCATGCAATATGTGCCGTCCTTAATACCCACCATCAGGGTCACCGATCTCCCATCCCCTCCCCTCCAAAGCCCTCAGTTTGTTCTTCAGTGTCCACAATCTCTCATGGTTCGTCTCCCCCTCTGATTTCCCCCAGTTCACTATTCCTTTCTTTCTCCTAATGTCCTCTAAGTTATTCCTTATGTTCTACAAGTAAGGGAAACCATTTAATTGACTTTCTCTGCTTGACTTATTTCACTCAGCATAATCTCCTCCAGTCCCGTCCATACAAAAGTTGGGTATTCATCCATATATTCCATTGTATATATGAAGCACATCTTTGGCAATTGTAGACATTGTTGCTATGAACGTTGGGGTATATATGGACCTTCTTTTCACTACATCTATATCTTTGGGGTGAATATCCAGTAGTGCAATTGCAGGGTCACAGGGTAGCTCTATTTTTAATTTTTTGAGGAATCTCCACACTGTTTTCAAAGTGGCTATACCAAGTTGCCTTCCCACCAACAGTGTAAGAAGGTTCCCCCTTCTCCACATCCTCTCCACCATTTGTTATTTCCTGCCTTGTTAATCTTTGCAATTCTAACTGGTGCAAGATGGTATCTCAGTGTGGTTTTGATTTGAATTTCCCTGATGGCTAGTGATGATGAACATTTTTTCATGTGTCTGATAGCCATTTGTATATCTTCATTGGAAATGTGCCTATACATGTCTTCTGCCCATTTTTAAACACGATTGTTTATTTTTTGTGTGTTGATTTTGAAAAGTTCTTTATAGATCTTGGATATTAACCCTTTGTCTGTAGTGTCATTTGCAAATATCTTCTCCCATTCCGTGGGTAGCCTCTTTGTTTTGTTGACTGTTGCCTTGGCTGTTCAGAAGCTTTTTATCTTGATGTAGTCCCCATAGTTCATTTTTGCTTTTGTTTCCTTTGCCTTTGGAAACCTGTCTTGAAAGAAATGCTGTGGCCAGTGTTGGAGAGGTTACTGCCCATGTCCTCCTCTAGGGTTTTGATGGATTCCTGTCTCACATTGAGGTCTTTCATCCATTTTGAGTTCATCTTTGTGTATGATGTAAGAGAATGGTCAAGTTTCATTCTTCTATATATAGCTGTCCAATTTTCCCAGCACCATTAATTGAAAAGGCTTTTTTCCACAGGATATTTTTTCCTGCTTTGTTGAAGATTATTTGACCATAGAGTTGAGGGTCCATGTCTGGGCTCTCTACTCTGTTCCATTGGTGTTTGTGTCTGTTTTTGTGCCAGTACCATGCAGGACCCATCCATATGCTATCTACAAGAGACGCATTTTGAACCTAAAGTTACATCCACACTGAAAGTGAAGATACGGAGAACCATCTTTCATGCCAGTGGGCCTCAGGAGAAAGCTGGGGTAGCAATCCTCATATCAGATGAATTAGATTTTAAGCTAAAGACTGTAGTCAGAGATACAGAAGGACACTACATCTTTCTTAAAGGGTCTATCCAACAAGAAGATCTAACAATTATAAATGTTTATGCCTCCACCTGAGAGCAGCCAACTATATAAGCCAACTGTTAATCAAAATAGTCAAATTGTAGGGGATCTTAACACACCACTCTCAGCAAGAGATAGATCCTCTAAGCAGAAAAGTAACAAAGAAATAAGAGCTTTGAATGACACATTGGACCAGATGGACCTCATAGATAACAGAACATTCTACCCTAAAACAACAAAATACTCAAGAATAAACCATATACTGTGTCATAAATCAGGTCTCAAGTAATACCAAAAGATTGAGATTATTCCCTGGATATTCTCAGACCACAGTGCTTTAAAACTGGAACTCAATCACAAGAAAAAGTTTGAAAGAAATTCAAACACTTGAAAGCTAAAGACCATCCTGTTCAAGAATGTTTGGATCAATCAGGAAATCAAAGAAGAACTTAAACAATTTATGGAAATCAAAGAGAAGGAAGACACATCGGTCCAAAACCTATGGGATATGGCAAAGGCAATCCAAAGGGGGAAATTCATAGCCATCCAAGCCTCACTCAAAAATATTGAAAAATACCAAATACACAAGCCACTCTTTACACCTTAAAGAATTGGAAAATCAACAACAAATTAAGCCAACCCCACCCACAAGAAAAGGAATAATTAACATTGGAGCAGAGATCAATGAGTTAGAAACTAGAGATATAGTCGAACACATCAATGAAACTAGAAGGTGGTTCTTTGATAGAATTAATAATATTGATGAACCACTGGCCAAACTAATCCAAAAGAAAAGAGAAAAGACCCAAATTAATAAAGTTATGAATGAAAGGGGAGAGATCACGACTAACACCAAGGAAGCAGAAACAGTCATCAGAAATTATTATCAACAGCTATATGCCAATAAGTTAAGCAACCTAGGAGAAATGGATGCATTCCTGGAAACCTGTAAACTTCCATGAGTGAAACAGGAAGAAATTGACAACCTGAATAGACCAATATTTAGTAATGAAATTGAAGCAGTGATCAAAAACCTCCCAAAAAACAAAAGTCCAGGACATGATGGATTCCCTGGGAAATTCTATCAAACCTTCAGAGAAGAAATAATACCTAGTCTCCTGAACCTATTTCAAAAAATAGAAACAGAAGGAAAACTTCTAGCCTCTTTCTATGAAACCAGCATTACCCTGATCCCCAAATCAGGCAAAGACCCCAACAAAAAGGAGAATTTCAGACCAATATTCCTGATGAATATGGATGTCAAGATTCTTAACAAGATCCTAGCTAATAGGATCCAACAGTACATTAAAAAAATTACCCACCGTGACCAGGTGGGATTTATCCCTGGAATGGAAGGGTGGTTCAACATTTGCAAATCAATCAATATGATAGAACAAATCAGTAATAGAAGAGAGAAGAACTACATGGTCCTCTCAATTTATGTAGAAAAGCATTTGACAAAATACAGCATCCTATCCTGATTAAAACTCTTCAGAGTATAAGGATAGAGGGAACATTCTTCAACTTCATAAAATCCATCTATGAAAAACGCACAGCAAATATCATTCTCAATGGGAAAAAGCTGAGAGCCTTCCCATTGATATCAGGAAAATGACAAAGAGAGTGGTCTTGCCACTGTTGTTCAACATAGTACTAGAAGTCTTAGCAACAGCAATCAGACAACAAAAAGAAAAAGTATTCAAATAGGCAAAGAAGAAGTCAGACTCTCTCTCTTCAGAGATGACACAATACTTTATGTGGCAAATCCAAAAGACTCCACCCCCAAATTATTAGAACTCATAAAGCAATTCAGTAATGTGGCAGGATACAAAATCAATGCACAGAAATCAGTTGCTTTCTTATACACTAACAATGAAAACATAGAAAGGGAAATTAGAGAATCGATTCCATTTACAATAGCACCAGAAACCATAGGATACCTGGGAATAACCAAAGAGGTAAAGGATCTGTACTCGAGGAACTACAGAACACTCATGAAAGAAATTGAAGAAGACACAAAAAGATGGAAAAACATTCCATGCTCATAGATCAGAAGAATAAACATTGTTAAAATGTCTGTGCTTCCCAGAGCAATCTATTTTCAGTGGCATTCTGATCAAAATACCAGTGACATTTTTCAAAGTGCTGGAACAAATAATCCTAAAATTTGTATGGAGCCAGAAAAGACCCTGAATCGCTTAGGAAATGTTGAAAAAGAAAAACAAAGCTGGGGTCATGATGTTGCCTGATCTCAAGCTTTACCACAAAGCTTTGATCACCAAGACAGCATAGTACTGGCACAAAGTCAGACACATAGACCAATGGAACAGAGTATCTTTCAAAAAAAAAGTTATCCCCTTAGTCTTTGTTAGGTGGTCCCCCTTC
Source organism: Mellivora capensis (assembly GCA_004024625.1). Taxonomy (NCBI): domain Eukaryota; kingdom Metazoa; phylum Chordata; class Mammalia; order Carnivora; family Mustelidae; genus Mellivora; species Mellivora capensis. The sequence continues at coordinate 28,068 of PISX010016503.1, forward strand.
CTTCCAGAGTTTCTACGAGAGTGTGTCTGATGAATTGCTTGCTCTGTGGAGAGAAGTTCTGCCATGTTCTTGTTGGGCACTTGTGTTTGTCATGTTCAATCTGTGGTCTTTTTCAGAGGAATCTTTGAAGTCCTTTGTCTCTACTTTGCAGGTCAGTTTGTCTAAGATAATGTAATTTGGACTGAGTCGTAATAATCTGTCGTAGGTGCCAATAGGTTGACGCAAGATGTATGTTGGAGGACTTGGCTCTGGTGTGGGACTTGCCTCTTCCATCAGCCTGCCTCTGGCATGACTTTCACACCCAGGCAGTAAGAAGGCGCCTTTATCCACTTCAGTATTAACTGTTATTGAACCTTAATCTCTCTCCTATTTTAGCCAGCAAAGAATTAAGACAGTAATGAAGGATTCCTACCATGTCCAAATGATCATGGCGTGCCTCTGGGATTTGCATATCCACCCGAGGGCCTGGCTGCTGATGTACCGTCCCCATTGTTACAGTGCTTTTCATGGCGTGGCTTCCTGCACACAGAGAAGTTCGTTTCTGGTGTGTCAAACGGTTATCCAAAAACATGGTCTAAGCCACATTTTCTGTGTTCTAGGAGCAAGCTGAGGAAGAAAAGAAGCCCAGAGATGGTGCCACCCCATTGAGTCACGGTAATCATCCCCATTATTTACAATTTTAGTACACAATGGATAACTTTTAAATGAGGTTTTTATTAGATTGCTTTTGTTGTTTTAGGTTTATTAATTAAGCTTGTAATCGTAGTATCATTCATTGTCATTGCTGTTACATACTGTTCTGGAGACTTTATCAGAGTCATCTAAGATTTCTAAATATGTACAGCAAGAAAAATGCTGGAGCTCTGGCCTCATTTATTTGCCTTTTAAAAATGCTGTAAGTAAAACAACTTCCGTTTTGTAAACCTTCCCTGAGAACAAGATAATAAGCAATGCTACTTAGTTTAGTGTAATTCTTTGCTTGAGCTTTTCCCAGAGTAGTTTCATCTTCTAATGATTGCATTTGTGCTCTTCCACTGAAGTCGTGTTTTAGAGGAGATTGCACATTTGCTCTAAATTGAATATCCCTCATTATGGTTAATACATCAATAGGTTTTAGATAACAGCTTAATATTCAGCTAATTCTCTGATGTTTTAAATTTATTTATTTATTTATTTATTTATTTAAAAGAGAAAGCACAAGTGGGGGACATGCTGAGGGAGGGGGAGGGAGAGACCCTTTGGCAGGCTCCATGCCCACCGCGGAGCTCAACACAGGGCTTGATCTCACAATGGTGAGATCATGACCTGAGCTGAAATCAGGAGTCGGATGCTTAACCGACTGAGCCAGCCAGGTTCCCCTCTGATGTTTTTCGTTTAAATCAACAAATGCAGATGGTATTTTCCTGGAATGTATATTCCATTATTTTATGATTATTAGCATCAAGCAGACACCTGCTATTAAATTTTCTGTAAAATATAGTTGAATTTCCAACATTTGTGCTCCATGGGAAGGAAGCATATACATTTGATAAATCTTTTCTAATGATCTTTTAAAAGTATGTTTAACATTTGTTGAATAAACTTTTTTTTAATAAACAATGGAAACAACTAAAAATACCTTGCAAAAAATGACAAGCAAAAATTGAGGTTTTTAAAGACCATTTTATATTGGTCAGTTTGGGGACAAAATATTGAACATTTGTGATCTTCCATCTAAATGCTTTTAAAATAAAAGTTGTTTTCTGCTCTAAGCAAAATATGCTGCTTTAAATTCTTTTCTTCTCTTGCTGTCAGATAGTCTCATCATGTTCTTTGCTGAAAAAGCAAAATAGAATACAGTAATTTGATAATTATGTAACTTGATGTTCAGCTCCATCGAGATACATTTTAGTTATGCAACATTGGAATTCTAGAAATAAATTTGGACTGTACCTGGCCCTAACAGCGGGGCTTTTTAAAACATTATTTTTTCCTTTGTAAGAGAGAGGTTGTGATTTACAATGTTGTTGTTCTCCTCTGCAGGTATATTTTCACTCTAACGCAAATTGTTCTAGACTCTTCTATTCCATGGTTATAACATTTATTCTAGAAAAAGAAGATGCAGTTAGACCAACAATTTAAGAATGTTTGGTCCTCAAAATTTAGATTTTTTAGTAATTTAGTATTTATAGTTTCATTATAGCTAAATATATGTTTGTTGTAAATAGTATTTTCAGTTTTATTGGAAGTGCCTTTTTGTTCTTGTTCTTCCGTTGTCAGACTAGTTTTTATGGTAAGTGGTCCATTCTCAAAAGTTTCACCTGTGGTTTATTCTCAAATCTGAGGTTGTTGCTGTTTGTCCCAACTATTGTCCAAAGGTACACGTTTGGAAGAAGGATGGGATTAATTTGTGCATACAGATGCAACAGACTGCCAGTGGAAATGGAAATTAAGTTATTTGAGGGGGCTTTTGAGGTCCTGCTTTTAGTGGGATGAAGGAAACTGTTCTCCAAATTGCCTATTGTAATATTACAGTGAGGATTTTCTTCCTCCAATTTCTGAAAATTGTTTAATTTTTTTCTGCAGGCTTCTTGCAAGACAAAAGATTTAGTCCCTTACTTATGTCTTAAAAATAATAACAAAAGAAAAGCAAAAAACTTGAATACATACATATTTGAATACATACATATTTATATATAAACAGAAAATTGTATTAAAAAATAAACACTTAATTCTTTGTCCTGATTTTACAACAAGGAAGACATTTCTTTGGAAGTCATTACAAAATAATTTCCTGAGAGCACAGTCTGTGCCCTAATACTGTCCAGTGTTATAGATGATGAAGCTTTGAGAGGTTCTTTGACTTTTTTAGGGTAGACAACTAGTGAATGGTGGATCCAGGGTTTAAGCCCACATCTAGTAATTCTAAAGCTTATGTCCTTTCTGCTTTACCTGTTATTTAACATCCTCCTTTCTTTGTAGCTATGAAGACAAAAATAGAGAAAATGAATCTTGCTAAGAAATGTGATGGGAAAGATAACTGCTCATAATCAAGGTGCTAATGCTGTGTAATCCAGCCCTCTGGGTCCATGGGAACTGGCTGAACTAGATTTTTCCTGACATAGTCATGCCTTGGAATTAATTTTGTTTGATTCTTTTGGAAACTCTCTGAGCTAGAGTATTCCTGGTGATTCAAAAATTTTAACAATTGTCTTGGATATCTCTAAGAAAAGGTTTGTTTTAGTAAGTATTATTTGTTAATATTATTTATGACTTAAGGTACCCAGTTAGTATTATCAATCACTCCGTAATTCCAGACCTCCACATTTGAAGTCTCCAAGATAAAAACAGCTCATTTCTTCTGTTGGATGAGTGATCTGGCTTTTTCCCTTCTAAATTTTAAGTGTTTTTTTTAACTAATGCTAATATTTTTTTGGTTGAGTGTTGGGGCAGTGAGGTCTTTATAAACATAAAAAGAGTAGAAAAATTATAAAGGAAAATGATATATATATAAATTAATATATAAGTATATTTATATATTACATTATATATAAATACATTTATATATAATATATATAAATTAAACTTTGTACATCAAAGAACATCATAATAAAAATTAAAATGGAAATAAACCAGCAAATATTTACCACAACTACTGACTTAAGGTCCATGCACACAACAGATTTAGAAGAAATAAATGAGATACACTAAGATCTCAGTGCAGAAATACACAAAAGACATGAACAGGCAATTAATGGAAGATGGAATTAAAGCAATTAAAGCAGAAATGTGTTAAATATATTTAATTTACTAGAAAGCAAAGAAATACACATTTCAGTGTAATGATGAACAATTTTTTAGCCTCCTGATTAACAGTTAAAAAACACGCTGGGGGCACCTGGGTGGCTCAGTGGGTTAAAGCCTCTGCTTTTGGCTCAGGTCATAATCCTGGGATCCTGGGATAGAGCCCCACATCAGGCTCTGCTCAGCAGGGAGCCTGCTTCTCCCCCCCCCCCCCACCTCTCTGTCTACTTGTGAGCTCTCTCTGTCAAATAAATAAAAATAAAAATCTTTCAAAAAAAAAAAACATGCTGACACCACTTGCTGGTGGACTAGGGGAGCTGGCTGTCCGTACGCTGCTCTTGGGAGTGCAAGTTGTTCCATTGTTTTAGGGAACATATTGTTGGCATTTATTGTTTTTTTTTTTTAAAGATTTTATTTATTTATTTGAGAGAGAGGCAGTGAGAGAGCATGAGCGAGGAGAAGGTCAGAGGGAGAAGCAGACTCCCCGTGGAGCTGGGAGCCTGATGCGGGACTCGATCCTGGGTCTCCGGGATCATGACCTGAGCCGAAGGCAGTCGTCCAACCAACTGAGCCCCCCAGGCGTCCAGCATTTATTGTTAAATAAACATTTCCTTCAACTCTGGAACTCCATTTCTTGGAATTTCTCCCAGTGAAGTAAGCCATCTGCATTGAAGGTATGCATATGATATTGGTTGTGGTACTGATTATAAATGGAGAAGAGCTGGGAATAATGTAATTGTCCTATGAATTTCGAATAGGTAAAACATTATGGTACAACTGTGTGTAGACAGTTGTGTGGTCACTTAAGTGCTTTGGAAAAAAATTAAATTACATGGGAGGGAAAGCTTATGGTAACATATTAAGGAGGAAAAAAGCTCAGGTGAGTAATCTCAGTGATGGTTGAAAAAAAATCACCTATCTATAGCATGGAAAGAAAGATGTTAACAATTATTATTTCTAAGTTGTGAAATAAAAGAATGTTTTCTATAATTTCTAAGGTTTTTGTTTTGTTTTATTTTGTTTGTGGGTTTTTTTTTTTTGCAATTAGTAGGTAATCATGGTACAGTCAGGTAAATATTGAAAAATTAATTTGGAAACTTCTGAACATAAAAACTTCAGTTTATGGAGTAGAGGATGCTGTTGGAATGTCTGTTTTTGGATCTCTTCTTTTTTTTGTAAGTAAACTTTTAATTTTGGAATAATTTTAGATTTGAGAAAAGTTGCATAGTACAGGTAGTCTTGTATGCCCTTCACCCAGTTTCTGCTAACATCCGTATCTTATATGACTGTAGGACATTTGTCTGAACTAAGAGATTAACATTGGTACATCACTGTCAACAAATTGCTTAGTTTATTCAAATTCCACCGATTTCTTTTACTAATGCTTTTTCTCTAGATTATCATTAGAGGTCTCTGGGCATCTGGCACTTTGACTGGCACCTGCCACTGAACACTGCCTCCCCTATTTTGCTTTGGCCCAGCAGAATATGCTGTCTTGGGGCACCTGGTTGGCTCAGTCAGTTATGGGTCTGCCTTCGGTTCAGGTCATGATCCCAGGGTCCTGGGATGGAGCCCCATGTTGGGCTCCCTGCTCAGTGGGGAATCTGCTTCTCCCTCTGACCCTTACCTTGCTAGTGCTCTCTCTCTCACTTTCTCTGTCTCTGAAATAAATGATAAAATCTTTAAAAAATAATAACGTGCAGTCTAGACCTTTTGCTGTCTTTTGCCTGGAGGCCTCCTCTTCTGGTTTATCCAAGTAGCTGGCTCCCTCAGAACAGCATTATCTTCTCTACTTTGTTTATTTTGTGTTTTTCTCCCTCTTCTGTTTTCTCTCAGCCCTAGGGCATTTGGCTTTTAAAAATTAAGTTATACAATATGCTTAGTCTCCCATTTAAATTGGATATCTTTTAAAAAGGCATGTCATCAGGTCCAATCCGGCTGGTAGGATTTATCATTTAGTTTACTGAAGTAATAATTTACTAGTGCTATGAAGGATTAATTAGCTCAATGGCCTGAAGAAGAATTAGCACAGCTTCCAAAAGTGCTAACTTACTTTCAGGGAGTAGTTTTGGTGCTGGGGGATATGATTCATTAAATGATTCTGAAAGATTCAAAGATGGTCCTTTGAGCATTGTACTTTTGTTAGAGTAACTAGTTCATTTTCTGGGTGTAATGACATATACTACCTTACAAAGTAATTGTATGTCAATGGAAATAATACCCACATTTTTAAAACTTTGTGAGTGGTCTGTTCATTCTCACCAACGTAGTTCCTTACCTAAGAATGGACAGCAACACCAGCAAAGGGAAAAACCAAATCAATCTTACTTTAGTCAATTCTTATTTTTATAAATGGCTTTTATTGTCAATAAATGGATAGCTAAATGTTTAGGTATCTGGCAACTTTGAATGTAAGGAATTACATTTTCGTTGAGCCATGTAACTGTCACTGGAGGATAAGCAGGGGACTTCTTTGTAACTAGTAGACTTTTTTTGGGGGAAACTTTAACAAAATGTGTTCAGATGCACTTTAAAAAGATGTTTTCTACACACACATACACACACACAAAATACCACTCCGTTAAAAAATAGTTTTTAGTATATATTTTCAAATAATTTATTTGGTCTTGAAGAGTGGTTTATAAGTGAGCTAATCTTTGGACTTAAATAGTCAAGTTGCCAAACCTCCCTATAGTATTCTGACACTTCCAGGTGAATTAGCGGTGCTGTGAATATACACTCTCAGAAAGGAAAGAAGCACATTTATTTTCTTCTGGGGGTCAGTCAACAGATGATACAAATTAATAAAACTATATAAAGTGCAAAGATAGAGGAAGGGCCTGTATTCATAAAACTTATTCATAAAGAGTTTTTTTTGGGCCATGTTGAATTCTTTACTATATGAAAGCAGGCATCATATTAAAAATTTTTTTTTAAAGATTTTATTTATTTATTTGAGAGAGAGGCAGTGAGAGAGCATGAGCGAGGAGAAGGTCAGAGGGAGAAGCAGACTCCCCGTGGAGCTGGGAGCCTGATGCGGGACTCGATCCTGGGTCTCCGGGATCATGACCTGAGCCGAAGGCAGTCGTCCAACCAACTGAGCCACCCAGGCGTCCCCATATTAAAATTTTTACTGCATTAAATAACTTCCTGAGAAAGCCTCCAGATTATGTTCTTCAGCTGTCCTGCAGAGGAGTCTCTCCTACTTCTTCTGTTTTTGGAGTTCCCTGGTGGGTAATAAATCTTGAACTCTGGAAAAGGGACCAAGGGCCCTGACTTTTGGATTGACTTAGCAAAAGGAGATGTCACAGAGAATACTTAGTTCCCGTGGAGGTGTCAGGGAAGCTTTCAAGCTCTGCAGGCCTCATAGCTCTAAGGAGGGTCTGACTGCAGCCGGCCACCGTCTCCTCCTGAGGGTCTTCCTTGTTCTGTTCCTAAAACCAGAGATTTTTGTGTAACCAAAGCATTCTTTTCACTAATGTGCTTTGCTGTTTTAAAGCATATTTGATTTTTGTTCAGCATAATTATCTTTTGCTACTGAGATTAAAGCTGTTTCTTTGGAGGCATTTCAATATTCTTTTGAACCTAAATGGTTTCCCCGTGAAATATTTAATTTGGACTCTAGGCTTATTTGCTGACATGCCTGTGTTTAATGACTACTTCGTCTCCCCGTGCTCTCTTAGCACCGATGAGTGAAGCATTCTTCTTTCTTTAACTACATTTCTTAACAATTTGGAACTATTTCAAACTTACGGAAAAGTTGCAAGTACAACTCAGAGACCTTTTTTTTTCTTTTCTGGAATACAGAGTACATTGCCATCCTGATGCCTTCTCACGCCCAGATGCTTGGGTATGTATGTCCTACAACCAAGATCATGCCCTGCCCAGGCAGGAAGTTAAAGTCTATACCTTACTGCCAGGCAAGCCGCAGACCCACCCAGGTTTCCCCAGTTATCCTGACATTGCCCTTTTGTGGGAAAGGATCTGGTTCAGAACAAGGCCTGCATTTAGTTATCTGCCTCTCCAGGCTCCTTCATCTGGACCAGCTCCTCAGGATTCCCCGGACTTGAACTTGACACTCCTGAAACTCATAGGCCAGTTAATCTGTAAATGTTCCTCCTTTGGGGTGTGTCTGATATTTCCTCATGATTAGACTCAAGTTATACATCTTTGGGAGAATATCACAGAAGTGATGCTTTTTTCCCCTTTTGGCCTCCTATCAGATGGCACACAATCATGATTTGTCCCATTTCTGATAACTTACTTTGATCTCTTGATTAAGCTGTTGTCTGTCAGGTCTATCCTCTGTAAAGCTACAGTTTTTCCTTTAGAATTAGTAAGTATTATAAAGAGGAAATTAGAAGCTCTAAATATCCTATTTTTCACCTTAGTTATTTTCTTTCTCTCTCTTTCCTTCCTTTCTTCTAATTTATTTATTTGTATATGGACTTATGGTTCCTTGTTTTTTTATTCATTGGATTTTAATCAATTTCTGTCAGTATTTTGGTGCCAAATTGACTGATATTTGGCAAGTAGGAGCCCCTTCAAGTTGGTTTTGGTATCTTTTCGATAGGCCTTTTTTGCCCATTATTTTTTGAGCCCTTGCATATTTTGTAACTCAAGATGTTTTAGGCTCATCTTATACTCGCCAATCAGTAATATCTCCAGAGGGCTCTGGTTGTTTTTCATGGCTGGGGTTAAGTGTGTTCATTGCTATTAGGCTGTCATTGCTCCCAGGCCTTCTCCCTGGACAGAGCTCAGGAATATCTCTTTGTATGTTTATACACATACATCTACATTCATACAGATTTATGTGCCACAAACACACATGCTTCATGCCAGCATGTACTTTTATTTATATCAGTCTCTCTCTGTATCTTGAAATCTATGAATTCACAACTATCTCTTCATTTCCAGTTGGATGCTCAGGATTCATTCTAGTTTTCCCCTTCATAGATTTGAATTTCAGCTTTTGACAGTGAGAAATGTAGCTCCCATTATCTTTAGTATATTTGCTTACTTGCTGAATCTTCCATTTATCCTCCCATTATTTTTAGCATGTTTGCCATTTGCTAAATCAACCATTGTTGCCACTGCCCCCTCGCTGGCATGTGTGACCACCTTACCTCACTCAGGCTCCACCGTTCTGGGCTGTCCCCATTCAGATGCCATCCTCAAGCTCCTTTGCACAGACCCTCCTCTGTGGGACACCTTCCTCACCCTAACTGGCCTTGGATGCTCTGCACCAGACTGTCCATCCAGGGGGCGCCCTCCTTGCCTCATTTGGACTCTGACTTTATACTCTGGGCCAGCTTCCCAAGTGGATGCCCTTAACACCATGTTTAGGATTCCTCCACCCCCTGCTCCATGCTATTGCATCCTTCCGGGGTGACATCCCCTCACCCTGCCAAGTTGTCAGACTCTGTGCTGGACTCCCCCACTTGTGGGTATTTTCCTTATAGCCCCTCACGCCTGCATCCTCCCATGTGGATGCCTCCCTGTTCTGTCACATTGGGCTTTAGAACAGGGGAATGGAGGGGAAGACAGGAAGGAAAGAGAAGGGGAAGAAGAAGGCCAGGAGGATGAAAAGAAGAACATGAAGATGAGATCGGGAGAAAATGAGTAGCATCTGAAGTGGTGAAAAAGCCAACAGACAGGGCGGTGAGGAGTTCTGAGTGTGGGGGTCCTGCTTATGTCTCCAGGCTGGCTGGCTATCTGCCTCACCCAGGTGAACACCATCTGTAAGCAGGTCGTTCTTTTTTTTTTTTTTTAAGATTTTATTTATTTATTTGACAGAAAGAGATCACAAGTAGGGATAGAGGCAGGCAGAGAGAGAGGAGGAAGCAGGCTCCCTGTTGAGCGGAGAGCCCGATGTGGGGTTTGATCCCAGGACCCAGACCATGACCTGAGCCGAAGGCAGAGGCTTAACCCACTGAGCCACCCAGGCGCCCCTGTAAGCAGGTTGTTCTTGAAGCTCTTGTGTTTCAAGGTAATCCAGTCATTAACAAGTCATCTGAAGGCTCCCACTTTTCTGCATGCCTGGTACTTTCTGATCTCACGGTAGGCTTCAGATCTGCATTCAGCTGTGCACCCTCGTTCTTCTCCCAGCCCTGAGGGTGACCCTCCTCCATTGCATTTGGGCATAATTCCCAAAGTTAGGAAGCACAGGGGAGAGTCAAGTATGACAGTTGTGTTTTGAGTCTCAGTACATGGGATCAGTGTGGTTATTACACGGAGGCTTCCACAAAGTGCCCATGGATTTCCTTCCGTGGCCAGAAGGAGATAGGAATTGCTGGTGCATTCTTGCTGCTTTGCTTGTTAGTTGTTTCAATATTTAAGAGCAAAGCTACATTTGTACAGTAGCTCACTTCATAGAGCAGATGAATCCCTTAGAAATTCACTTGGAATGTTCATGACTAGAATCTTATTTTTCTCTACTAATTTTCATACGTATAATTGAACCCTGCATTAAAACAAAAAAAGCTTTCCTATAAGATAGAATCTAACTGACACTGAAAATGTCATCGTGTAATACACGGAACCTTTCCTAGAGCTCAGGCTAGAATGTGCAGGCAGGTGGGCCCAGACAGTGGGCTGGGCCCTGGGAGTCTGGCCGTGGGTTTGTCGTGAGGCCAGGGTAAATGTTATCTCTTACAAGTCCAAACTTTTAGTTTCTCTTTTGATATGTGAAAGGAAATAGAGTGTGTGCTTAGAATTAAGGAGACCTCATTTGAATTTCGGTTTTGCCACTTAACTGGCTGTGTGACTTCCAATAATTGTTTCACTTCTCTAAGCTCTAGTTTCTTGCTTGTGAAATGAGAGTAATAGGTTATCTCTCTTAGCCTATAATACTTCCAGGATTGAATGAGAAAGTACTTATAATATGTTTGGCTCTTGGTAGATACTCAACAAATGATATTTTTCTTGAAAAGCTTAGTAAATAGGGAATTTTTGTGTTTGTTTTCAGTAGTTTTTAGGTTCTTTTTGATATCAGTTCTCATATTTTGCTTAGGAGATTTCTTAAGGACAGTTTAAAAATTATCTACTCTAGAAAATTAGAATCAGGTGAAGCATTTTTTTTGAAAAATGTTTTATTTGGGTGCCGGGATGGCCAGTGGGTTAGGCCTCTGTCTTCAGCTCAGGTCGTAGTCTCAGGGTCCTGGGATCGAGCCCCGCATCAGGCTCTCTGCTCAGCGGGGAGCCTGCCCCCACCCCACGCTTGCCTCTCTGCCTACTTGTGATCTCTGTCTGTCAAATAAATAAATACATTCTTTTAAAAAAAGTTTTATTCTACTTAAGAAAGGAATTATTTTTCTTTGAGGACCAATACAAAGTTTAAACCTTTAAAGTTTATTTATTTACTTATTTATTTTTAGTAATCTCTACACCCAATGTGGGCCTTGAACTCATCACCCTGAGATCAAGAGTCACATGCTCCACCAACTGAGCCAGCCAAGTGCCCCTAAACCTTTAAAAACTCATTTGTTGTCTTCTCTGCTGTAACTGGAAGCAGCATAGTGTGTTTGTCACAAGTCTTTCTGAAAAGCCTCTTTGGCGGGTAGCTATGTGTAGAAAATAAGTTTTTAGAAAAACACTTTAAGTGAAAATGAAAGATTGTTGCCAATATTTTCTGACAGTTGTGAGGAAAATGAGGAGCATGGGAAATGATAGTGCCATGGGTCTGATCTTTAGTAAGTTGAACAGATATAAAAAGCATATGGGGTTATAAAAAGATACACATTTTTGGAAAACTTGCTGAATGGGTTCATTATTTTGGGATAGAAGAGATCTTATATTTGACTTAAAGTCATTCCTGTCTTAGCAGAGCCCATGCCCAGTAGCCTTGTAAAGAAGAAGACATTGCCCAATTTGGTGACAGGTTTGCCCATCAGATGTCCAAGCTGAGACCTAGATGGGCACCTTAACCTTAACACCTTTTTTTTTTTTTTTTTTTTTTTTGTGCTTTTCATGGGCAGTCTGTCATCAGGGGCTGTTGGTTTTGCTTCTGGAATATTTTTCTAGTCTGTCTACTCTTTTCATCTTTCCTTAACTGTGAATCATTGTTCTTCTCCCCAGTGACCTTCCTCCATTGCATTTCAACATAAAGCCCAAAGTTGTGAAGCACAGGGGAAATCTACTTGAATCCAAGCTGTCACCCTTGTCTGCACGCCCCAGCTCATCTCCCAGACCTGTTCTTGAGATGACCTACTCCAGTCTTCACATAGCAGCCACACTGTTCTTTTAAAACACAAGCCCAGTCTTTTGCTTTGTTTAAAACTTTTAAAATGCTTTCCATTGCCTATAAGATAGGATATGGGAAAATCTTAATAAGGATTTAGTAGAACTTAACCTTGGAGAATCTGGAATCTGGTCCTTCCTTGCTTCCTCAGCCTCCTTTCCAGCCGGACGTCTGCCCATCCTTCATGCTCGGCCGGCCATCCTTATTTCAGATTCTGTCACAGGACCCCTGTACCTCCTATGCTTCCTGCCACGGTGTCCCTCCTCTCTCTTCCTAGGTCTGTAGACCTGGGGTAGTAATAGGTGTAGTACTCAAGTACTCAGGTGTAGTACTCAAGTGTACTACTTGCCTAGGTGTAGTATTCAGTTGTTGCTAATGCCTATAGATCCTCATGTTTTCACATTAGGAAAGCTTTCTCTGATCTTCCGACTAGGCTAAGCTGTCTGTTCTATGCCCCTAAGACCCTATATTCTATGAAAGAAAGCACTTAGTATAGTTTATAATATTTTTGAATATTTTATTCTTACCTTATTTTTTTTAAGAGGGTGCGTACACATGTATGCAATCATGTGAGTGGGGTAGCGGGCATAGGGAGAAGGAGAGAGAATCCCAAGCAGGCTCTATGCTCAGTGCAGAGCCCCACTCGGGCTTGATCTCACAGCCCTGAGATCACGACCTGACCCAAAACCAAGAGTCGATCACTTAACTGACTAAGCCATCCTCTAGATTAATAGCTTGTGAGTGAGGTCTCATGTCCACTATTGTGTCCACAGAGCTTAGCACATAATAGGTCCCCCATAAGTATTTGTTGACTAAATGACCAGAGAAAGCAGTTGATGAGGCTGAAAGTTGATGTGGGCCATTGGAGTAGCACCTTATTTGCTGTGTGATACTGGTTGAATTTTGTCTTCTAGTTAATAAAGAGACTTTGAAGCTTTGGGCAGGAGAGTGATAGCTTCTCTTATGGAGAGGGAACTACAGGGGAGTCTCTGGAGAAGACTGGGGAGAGGTGGTGGGCAGGAAAGGAATGGAGAGATCAATGTACTGGTGAGAGCTGGTGAGATGGGGCCGCTCAGCTACCACAGAGCCAGGGCGACTGAGAGGAGGAGATGGTTCCAAAGGTATTATTAAGAAGTGGAGCCGTGGGAATGGTAAATGGGTGACTGCAGGGGTTGCAGGAATCATCATCGGAACTAGTGTGTGGAGACCAGTCTCAGACTTGGGGAACATGGAGACCTCATTGGGGAACAGTGCTGGATTTTCGTGTGGAGATTGGGGCCTGTGGAACCCTCCAATGGTTTACATTAGAAGCTGGTGAGAGGGGTTGAGGGGCAGCTCGAATTTGAGGGGCAGCTACATCAAGTGTGTAGGTAATAGAGGAACCTGTGAGTACAGGGAAGGCTGAGGATAACCGTCCGGTGTGGAGAGGAAGAGAATCCATTGTGAAGCCAAGATGGAGCCCTCAGAAACATGAAAGGAGTGCTGGGTGACCAGGCACCTTTGGGGTATTCTTTGTGTGCCCCAGGACTGACCGTACTGCACTCTGTATGTGTAGTTGGGACATAGAATAAATCTGTCTCTGTTATAGAGATTTTGAAATAGAAACTTTTTTTTCCTAATTAAGCATGAATTTCTATAAAGCCACATTTTAGAAGTTTATGATACTGCTATTTTAGTTTTGCTATACATTAAAAGTATTCTAACAATATAAACCTATGGGTTGCCATTTTCTTTGTACTTTTATTTATCTGTAGTTGTCTTCACAGTGCTTAGGATCTTATGAGAAATTGTTTTGAAATTTGATATTTTTTGAAATTTTGAAATTTATTGAGAAATTTGGTAGTTATAATCTTTTACAATGGCATATCTGAATTCAGTAGTTCAGATCTTAATTTGACAAGGAAGTCATATTTTATTGATGATTTTAAAAGCAGAGGCAGGATGCTTTGAAATTGAAAACAGTTATTTAAATGAATGCCATTTAAGGCTTATCAGGATGATAGGTCCATTGAACTGAGACAATTATGCCAAAACTAAACCTTGGGGAAATCATTTTTTTTTCCCATCTTAAAAATGATTAGCTGATTTGTTAGATACCTCCCATCCCTAAAACTTTGACTATATTAAAAAAAAATTAGAGAGTTAATGCCATAAGTTTTCTGTACAAAAGAGTTCTAGGATAGTGAAGGATTTTGGTGCTGTCTATATGTACTATTATAAATGAGTTTCCTGAACATCAGCTTAAAGAGACAAGAAAATATTAGCTATGAGTGCATTTTTTTAGTTCTTTTATAGTTCCTTTATTTTATACAGTGAACCTCAGTTCAAATCAGACAATATAGTATCTACTATGTGATAATTTTTGTCCTACGCTAACTTATCATTTGTGGATTCCTTCTTATTTTTCAGACAAATTAAAATGATTATTTGGTCCACTTTCAAAGTTACTGAGTATTTAGAAAATTTTTGGTGGTGAATTTAGACAGTTTACTGAGTATCAGTACTTACTATTTCTGACATACAGTTCTTTATTAGTTTCTCATAAACACGACTTAGCTGTTCCAGCGGCAGAAATTTGTATTACAGTTCTGCACATTAGAAGTCTGACATGGGTCCCACTGGGCTAACGTCAAGGTGTGGGCAGGGCTGCATTCCTTTGGAAGCTCCTGGGGAGGATCTGGTTCCTTGCCTTTTCCAGCTTTGAGAAGCCAGCTATGCTCCTTGTCTAGTGGCCCTTCCTCCATCTTTAAACTAGAAAGGTAACATCTCCCTTATCCTTCTGTCATAGTGACATCTTCCTTTGATCACATCTGGGAAAGCTTTTCCCCTTTTTTGTTTTAAATATTTTATTTATTTATTTGAGAGAGAGAGAGAGAGCAAGAGAGTGAGAGAGTGAGCAGGAGAGCACACACAAGTGGGGAGAGGGGCAGAGGAAGATAGAGAAGCCAACTTCCTGCTGAGCAGGGAGCTTGACATGGGGTTTGATCCTTGGGATTATGAGCTGAGCTGAAGGCAGATGCTTTTTTTTTTTTTTAAGATTTTATTTATTTGTCAGAGAATGAGCACAAGCAGGCGGGGGTTTGGGTGGCAGGAAGAGGGAGAAGCAGACTACCTGCTGAACAAGAAGGCCCATGCATGCAGGACCTCATCCCAGGACCCTGGGACCATGACAAGCTGAGGGCAGACGCCCATCTGACTGAGTCACCCATGTGTCCCTGAAGGCAGATGCTTAAGTGACTGAGCCACCCAGGGACCCCAAAGATTGTTCACTTTTAAGGATACCGATGATTACATTGGGTCCACCTGGAAAATCCCAGATAATCTCCCCACCTTAAGGAAACTTAATCACACCTCCAAAATACACTTTGATGTTTAATGTAACATATTCAGGGTTTCTAGGGATTAGGATGTGGATGTCTTTGCGAGGCCATTTGCACAATCACTTTGAGCTTCCTCATAGAAAACGAGAATCATTTTGTACCTGTTGCTAAGGAAAAAGTGCCATTATTGTGCTTCTTAAAGCACTGTTTAAGGTGCTAAAATTTAGGGTCTTTTACTCATTAGGTCTGCAGTTGCTGCACTTTCTTGTTGCCTTTATACAATATTGTAATTTAAGTCAGGACTAAGGGGCTGTAACTCCAAAAAAGTCCGAAAGAACTCAGTGGAGAAAGAGGCCAGTGGGGACTAATGGAGTCTTCATTGCTGCTTTGCATGCACTTTCTAGAAATTTAATTTTATGAAACTGGTTTAGATGTTTTTAAATGAAAATTCTTTCAACAGTGCTAATTATCTTTCCACTAATAACAGTACTCTTCTTTGACCCAGATGGTCTGCTAGTGAACCGAAATTCAGTGTTCCTTCATGGATTTTAAACTTATATTTACTGAGAATGATTAGTGTTTTAAAAGGTTAGGAAGCTGTTAGGTTAAGATATGATTTGGGAAGGAATTTATTTTAAACACTTTTAGTATCAAGAGAAAAAGGCAATAATATTTAAAATATGTTCATTAATTGAAGCCCAGCAGGGTATATGTTGAATAGAGGAAGGTCTAAATTCTGATCAACATAATTAATTAAATTAATGAAACTTGGAATAGCAACTGGAGCTGTTGTATTTGGCAGATTACATTAGATGTTTCTAAGATATATTGAAGAAAAAGGTCAAGGGAAATATGCAGTTAATCACTTTATGAGGAGAATATTGCCATCTCATATAGATGGATATTACTTTGAAGATTTGAAGGTATTTATAGGGGAGTATTTTAGTACCAGCCAGTAATTATATAGGTCTTCTTTAAGGATACTCGCTGATGAAAATTGTTTTCATAGAGCTGCCTGCCCCACATTTACTATGTGTCAAGGGGGAAATAAAACTAGGAAATCTACACACAAGATTCTTACACTTTACTGTGCTCTTTACCATTAACCGAATATTCTAGTAAGAACTTTGAAGTTCCTTAGTTCTTTATTCTCCTCTAGTGACACAACTGGCCCCGCTTAGGAATCCTGATTCTCATTCAAACCTCTTGTTAAAGTGACCCTTCATCTCTGGAAGTTTCTTCCTGTCTTCATCTTGTGTTCACCTACCCACCTGTCTGATTGATCTCTCAGGTGAGGTGTTTACTATTTCTTCCTCTTCTCCATCTCCTCCTCCTTCTCCCTCTTGTCTTCCTTCCCTTATTCCTCCCTTCCCTTCTTTCTCCTCCTCTTTCTTTACTTGCTTTTTCCTTGTATTCTGATACACCAGTCTGTCCTGGTTTTCATGTCTCAGTGCTTTCTCTTTATCAGTTCTTTACTCTCTGCCCTCCATAAAGTGTTGAGATTTCCTTGTGTTTCAACTATTATAGTTTTTTTTTGTTTTGCACTCTTTCTTTTGGTGATTTCTGTTATCTGGATGCTACCTCAGTTATTTCTGCCTAGCTACAGATTCATATCTCAGCTCCCCACTGGAAGTGGACTCCACCTGCTTATCCCTCACAGTATCAATTCACACCCTCCTCAATCTTCTTTTCTCTTTGTTCTTGGTCTCTCTCTCTCTCTCTCTCTTTCTTTTTTTTTGGGGGGGGGTGGGGGGACATTGTTCCAACAATGGAACAGTTTGATATTGTAAAATCAGTCAACATAATTCATACCTCAACAAACTAAAAGGGAAAAACCATATAATGATCTTTAAGAGTGAAAAGGCTTTTGGTAAAATTTAACTGTCATTTCTAGCAAAAATTCATTTGTGAAATAATTAATTTTAATAAAAATTACCAAAGTGTGATAGTAAATATACTAAATAGCAAAACAAAACCGTTTCAATTAAGACCAGGAAATAGAGATGCCCATTACATTCATTGGTACTCAATACTGTCTTGGAAATTTTAGTGAATGAAATAAAAAGCAAATTTAAGGAGTAATAAAAACTTTGGAAAGAAAAGATAAAACTATATAAATAGGGGGGACAAGATGGCGGGGAACTAGGAGGAGGCACGGGTTCAACCTGTCCCCTAAAGTGAGCTGATTATCTACCAAGGAACTCCGATCACCCATGAAATCAGCCTGAGATCAGAATTCTACACGTCAGGATCTCTACGGAGACAGAGGACGCCAGTGGGCAGTCTTTTTTGTTTGTCTGTATTTGTTTGTATACTTCACAAACCTTACCTTGGGGCCCATTTGGGCTGAGCCTTCTCTTTTATCCTTCTTTCTTTTTCCTGTCTCTCTCTTTCTCTCTCTCTCTCTCTGTTTTTTTCTGCTTTCACTCTTTCTTTTTTTTTTATTTGAGTGGGGACTCTTGATTGCTCAGAAGCATTCCAGGGTGCACCTTCACTGCACCAAGGTCGATACATCCAGCTACAACCATTCAGCCAACTCTCACCAAAATGACTAGGAGGAGGAATGCCCAGCAGAAGAAAAATTCAGAGGATGGGCCCTCTGCAACAGAGCTAATGGCTACCGACATAGACATTATGTCGGAAAGGGA